>JAPQRQ010036647.1:0-11210 GCA_037367365.1 Apogon talboti | reverse complement strand
CAGGTGTGCTGGAAGAGGGAAATATCTAAAACATGCAGGATAGGTGCCCTCGAGGACCGGAGTTGAACACCCCTGATCTACATGGTCAGTAAATTAAATAGAAGAAAATATTTGATTACCACTGAAAATTCACAAAATACAAAATACCTTTGATTACAATAAATGGTGATAAATCACTTAAGAAAGGTTAAATAGAGACAAAACTTGATTTGGGAACTACGATAAAAGTCACACTGGGTCTTTATGTGTTAAAAGTGCATCTCTCCCTCTATCCCTCTGTGCCTTTGTCGCATAATAAGTAGATCTGTAATAGTATAATTGGCCAGGAAACAGTGGTTTACCACACTGTTATCCACCGACCAGAACCCCCTCCTCTTTCTTGCTGCTCCTTTTGGACAATTTACCCTCCCTGTAGGTCAATTATAAGCAGACTTTTGCAGTAACAAAGTTGGTTTCACTGGTGGTTTTATATGGAGTACTGTGGACAACCATGATTAAATGTGGCTCTAAGGGGTTTACAGCAAAGGTCAGTGGTCCATTCCGCTAAAGACCATAGACCCTCAAGAGACCACAAGCTGTCCATTTCAACCATTGTTCACACATAGCACTTTTCCAGTTTAAACAATGTGTCACATCTCCTTCCTTACTCTCTAAACACTCACTTGTGCAATATTTTTATATCTACATTATGTGCATTTTTTTGTAATGCCCACTCTGTGAACAATGAAACCACAGAATGACTATTTGTTATCCAAGGATATGTGCCATGGGAGTATGGTCAGCATCCCCAAAGCTGCCTTTAAATAGAAAAGAGGAGTTCTTACTGCAACTAAGTGGGCCAGTGTTGTATTTAAGGAGCAGAAGTCTATTTGATGCTATACTTTTCCCTCAACCAGTCTCTAATTAGTGGGTTGCTTCATCCCTCAGCTGCGAGGGAACATCCCACATATCCCTATTCTGGATGTCTAAGACTCCTCTGCCCTCATAATGACAAGGCACATGTGAAGACGGTTAATGGAGAATCAAACCCAAACCCCTGAAATATCCCGAACTCCTAAACAACATTGCTCGCATGGACCGTATGACCGGGATATAGAACTGTATGAATGCAGATAAAACACAATTGAAGTTGACAGTGGATAGTGAACATTTTGTTGCTGCCAAAGCAAAGTATGTGTTTTGCTGTAAATTTAAGGCAAAATCCCAATGTCTTAAAATGACAAAAACACATCCAATGTACATATCTAACACAAATATTAAGTTTCAAAAAGTTCATTTTTATCTTCAGGACATTTTTTACTGAGGTTTTATTTTAATTTATTATACAGTATAGCTCAGTCTGCTAGAGCAGCTGCCAGAGAAAATACTGTTGTAGGTTACAAATGTGCTCATCATCATTGGCTCTATGGAGTCCACATGAATTTCTTGGCTGAGATTGTAGTTATGCAGACGAGTTGAACGCAGAAACAGACACAGACCAGAGGGTTTGACAGGGCTGTTTTATTTGTGTCCAGACAGCATAGTATAGTAGACAAAAGTATGCCCGCTCCATTGTTAACCGTCTTGTCCTGTTGATTTGTCTGTATCCACAGCTCACCACAGGCCACCGGGTGGCACTCTCAACCATTGGTTATGTCGGCTGCTCTATTTCTATTTTCTGTCTTGCCATTACTTTGGTTACATTTGCAGTCCTGTCGTAAGTACTGACAACAAATTACAGTCATTTGTCAAGAATAAATACATAGATGATGACATATATTTAATTCACGTTCAAATATATCTGTCATCTCTTAAATTGAATCAAAAACATGTAAAAGCATCTTTTATTCTGTGTATACCAGTTATTCTTCTAATCACTGTATTGCTGTTCTTCAGGTCAGTAAGTACCATCCGTAACCAACGCTACCATATCCATGCCAACCTGTCCTTTGCCATCCTGGTGGCGGAGATCTTACTGCTCATCAGCGCTCGCTTTGACCCAGGAACAGTACGTATTCCAATGACAGAGTCAAATTAACTCAGAGAGGAGAATCAAGGAGAACCTGAAAAATATTCCTTTGGCATTCATTATCAAATTATTAGAAATATATTGTCTTTTATTTTAGTTCCATGCTATGAAACAAGCTCCAAAAACTTAGGATCTTCGTATTTCCCACAATGCAACTTAACATCCCTCTGTTGCTATAATGTCCACTTCCTGTAGTGTATAATACAAGTGTTCTGCTAAATATGTCCAATCGGGCAACAGTAAATTTTTGCTTTTCATGTCAGATTAGTTGTAAACATTCCTTTAAAATCTGTTGAGAGACCTTTAATTTATGTATTAATACATAATTATATAAATGAGAATGTTTCTGATGGTAAATGCTGTGCTTTTGTCCCTTTTTCCAGCTGCCTTGCAAGATCATGGCTGTTCTGCTTCACTTCTTTTTTCTGAGTGCCTTCGCCTGGATGCTGGTGGAGGGCCTCCATCTCTACAGTATGGTTGTCAAGGTGTTTGGCTCTGAGGGAAGCAAACACTTTTACTACTATGGCATTGGCTGGGGTAGGTGTTCTCAGGAGCCATTATTCCAAATAAAATGATGTACCTGTCTTAGAGCTGCAATACATAATAGAGTTATTTTGTCAAGAGCATGCTATTTTATTTTACTGACTGATGCAACCTTGTGCCAGACCATTACTGTAAATGTGACTTCAGCTTTTTAATACACGTAACTGGTAGTTTTAAAGTAAATAACATTGACCCTGTTAAATAAATCTGCTTCAAGTTATGTTACTGTCACAACTGTCTGTCCTGATCTCAGTGACCTGGAGTTGATAGACAGATAAAAAGAATCTGGGACATACGTATGCTATCTTTGTCTGCTCGGGAATGCATGGTCTCTCCTTCACATGCTGAACCCATTAGTGGAAAAAAACATCCTTTTTTATTACTTCCTCTCTTCTGGCCAGAGTCATTTTTCATTTTGTGTGGCCAGCTGCAAATTATGTGCTCGAGAATTGTCTGAAAGCAAGAAGTTTAGCTGTTATTAGGTAAATTATATAATTAATTGCCTCTGCTCTTAGCTGTGATAAAGGTTGTTGACCCTTTGTTTTTCATTTTCTACTTTAAGAAAATGACTTGCAAAAGTATAGCAGAGAATAATAAACCTTGAGAGTGATTTCCTATGAGCAGTACATAAAATGTGTGTGTTGACATGACCAACCTGGACTTTACTCTATTACTGCATAATGCAAAGAGACTGGAGCAAACGACAGGCTGAGTTTGTTTATTTGTGCATCAGGTTCTCCATTATTGATCTGTGTGGTGTCCATGACATCAGCTCTGGATAGTTACGGTGAAGTTGACAAGTGAGTATGACCTACACGTGAAAAAAACAACAACAACAGTTGGATAAGATTGATTTTAATCCGCCATTACTTGGTGGCATTGCATAAGAATGACTTCACTCGTGGAAAGAAACTGGAACCTTCATCTGTGTTTAATGTTACTGAAAAGCTTTTAGGTTAACATATGTTATTCCATATTTACATTACAGCATTATGGCATTTTTCTTGGAAGGGAACACCGTGTAATTTTTTTTTCTTTCTTGCCCCTATCCTTGCTTTCTCAGCTGTTGGCTGTCACTGAAAAATGGAGCCATCTGGGCATTTGTGGCACCAGCCCTGTTTGTCATTGTGGTGAGGAAAGACAATTAGCATTGTTATTTTTCACACAATTCACTTTCTAAATTGCACTGCAATGTCATTTACTGCCCATTCTTGGAAAAACAATACAAAAAAGCAAATCAAAGCCCTTTATTTAACAGATTTCCTCTCTGACTTCCAGGTAAACATTGGGATTCTGATATCTGTGACCAGGATCATATCTCGAATCAGTGGAGAAAATTATAAGGTTCATGGTGATGCAAATGCAGTCAAGTAAGTTAAAGTAAGTTAGGAATTTGAATCTGAAGTAATTTCCCTCAAACAGAGTTAATAATGTAAACCATGTTTGTCTCTTGCTTTATTTTAAGACTGACTGCAAAGGCAGTAGCTGTACTCCTACCTATTCTAGGCATTTCCTGGATTTTTGGCGTTCTTGCAGTCAACACACACTCTTTGGCATTCCTATATATCTTTGCTATATTCAACTCATTACAAGTAAGTTTCACACAACAGGTCATTATGAGAAATATTTGCTGTCATTTGCGAAATTACCAGTAAAATGTGTTGCTTTTCCTTTTCTGTAGGGGTTCTTTGTCTTCTTGTTTCATTGTCTTCTCAACTCTGAGGTAGAGTGAAGTCCTAATATTTATAAAATGTGTTTGAGATGATAGTTGTGATTTATGGGAGGAAATTAGTCTGGATGGAACTGATCTCTAGACTGTTATAACTCCAGATATCTGGTACAAGATGACAGGATGTGTGTGCTTGTAGTCAAAAAAAAAAAAAAAAAGTCATATGGTGTCTATCACCGCTTCCTGTGATGGTCTTTCTTGTTTCTACAGGTCAGAGCTGCTTTCAAACATAAAACCAAAGTGTGGTCACTTACCAGCAGTTCCATCCGTAACATCAATGTGAAACCCTTCAACTCTGACATTGTGAGTGACGGTGCATACTTGTTCATTTTATTAACCACCCTAGTCTAACGCTGTCTTTCCTTTTTTTTCTTTTTAATTAGATGAATGGAAACAAGGAAGGCGTTACTCCCACTAAGATGAACACATGGGACAAAAGCACCAACTCAGCAAATCGTATCGACCTCTCAGCCGTGTAGAGAAACACATCACCATGTTTCTGTGTGGCAGGAGAGCACTCTGGTGTAAACTGACAAACACTGGCCAGAAAATGTTCCCACTATTTTATTTGTGAATTACACATTCAATCATTCAAGTGAAAGCGACACCAGGGTATCGAGGGCGTTTCTAACTTAATATCATCTTCAACTTTAAAGACAAACAGACCAAGGGCTGTGCCTTATTATTGTCTCATTTATAAATACATTGTGTTCCCCAAAACAGGAGCAGAGATATCCAGGGAAGTCACTGAGTCTCATAAACTATAACTGTAGATTAATGTCTGACCATTCCTCTCAGTTGTGTGTTGAAGGGAACATCTGTTAATGCAACTGATTTATTATTTGACCAGAGATGACTGAAATAACAGGGATACACTCTGACATTTTCCTTCTAAAATAGACTATTGAATTTGCAGAAAGTATATTACTAAGTATTAACATCTGACATGATAATACATTGCCAAATGTATTTAGGGCTAAAAATGTGTTATGGATGAAGAAAAATCAAAGAAAGTGTAATGTGTTTCGACATAGACAAATTGGTTTTGCAGAAAAAACTTCCACTGTTTTGTTGTAATTCAATTCTGGGGACAGTATAACAGAGGAACTGCATAATAACAATGAATAATGTTGCAGTGCCACGTCCATGTAATTCTGGTGTAATGTATTTATTTATTTTGTGATTTTGAGTAATTTTTTATGACTTCTACCAAGCTTCACAGCTCAACAATCAGTATGTTCTCATGTTAAGTTTTGTGTCTCCATTTTTTTGCGTGTTATTTTTTTCTTTCAAACTGAACTGATTGGTATTTTGCAGTACCTCACATCTTAGTAAGCTGCATTATGTTATACTCTTTGAAGAATAGTGAATATTGGTTGTGTTTTGGACACAATTCTGTGAAGTTTTAATGGCGTCTTTGGCTCTTTCTTTCTATTACGTTTTCTTACTTTTTTGTAAAATAAAATATGAAATCTGCTCTACAACAGGGGCTGTTACTTTGAAAAGGTTGTTTTTTCTTAGCGTACTGTGAGAATGGAGGGTGATGACGTATTTAAGATGTCAAAGATCTTACACTGTACCAGCGTTACATTTCCTTAAACAGGATTTACTGTAAGTCACTCTGCACTCACTTTCCATGTCAGATTTTAGTTTAAATATATCAGTATTTCTAAACATGTATAAGGCCTTTATTGATTGTTGTCTTATGGTACTATGGTTTGTGCTTCCCAATTATCTTTATTAAAAAATGTTTATGACAAGATTTCAGTGTAATTTTTATTAACCTAACCAACACGGCTTCTTGAAGGTGTACCAGTAAATTAACTTAGACCCAGTTTTGGTATGAATATGAAGACCATGAAGGAATGTGAGACAGTGAATAAGGCAGAAAGTAATTCAAAGTTAATGTTTTGGGGGTTTTTTATATATATTTTATTTTTGATTTTTAAAGAACAAAAATACAGTTACGTGCTCAGAAGACGGGACAATATCATCATAAAGTCAATGTTTTTAACCCTTAAAGGTCTAAACAGCTGGTGGCAAACAAAAGCATCTACCAATCTAAAATGTACAATAACTTACAAGACCAATAAGATCAATACATTTCAATTATTCCAGTGAAATGTAGTTTCTCAGTTTTTCATTGGCATCTGATGTAATTTATTTGTACATTTAGAGGCTCAGTAGTGAACGTGGAAACACTATCATGTCTAAAACACTGATTAATCTGAAAACCCAAATAAAACTGTTTGTGGATACAATGTACATAATTAGTACATTACATACAGGAAAATGCCAGATTTTTACCAAAAAATGCAAAAAAAATAGGTAATAATATTATGAGAAATTGTGATAAATCACTTAAGAAAGCTTAGAAATGAAAGAGAAATCATTTGTAATTCACCATAAAAATATTTTAAAGTCTTTAAGGATTAACAGCTGTAAATTTTGGCCAACTTTGCCTCATTTGTACATACAGTTTGTGACCAAAGATTATACAGACAACTTTAAACACAAGAGATAAAAGCACTTCTAAAATAAAAGCATCAGTCGCCACAAAGCTACCTTGGCAAAGTGTCAGTTTGGGATGTTTAAGAAGAGTCTGGACATGTTTTATAAATAGAACTGCCACTTTACGAGGTGTCCCTGAAGGCATCACCACCAAACATCTGCCTGTGTGTTTGCGCATGCTCACCCTGAACTCCCGCAAATGGTTAGAAAAGGTGAGGAAGACAATAATATCTAAGCTCAGTTTATGAGCAGAAACAGCGAATAACAACACTAGCGTAAGTTAAGTTTTTGTTGTTGTTTTTTTAAAGAACCCAGAAAACGCCGACGAGTTGCTCGTCTCGTTTCATAAACAGTGGGTCGATAGTGGTTTGTTTACACACACTGAGTCTATTCCTGCGCAGGTTGTGGTAACTTTCTGTGTGCGTTGGCAGCAACACTGTAAGTTATCATCAATATGTCTTACAACATTATGTTTACCATATGCGAAGACAATATTTTTTATCAGTGAAATGGGATTTACCGGCACTTTGAAAGTGTCGTGGGATTGTGCGTCTGTTAAACTTGGAAAACCAACCTCCTGAACCTGTTGGGAGACTTTAACGGTGTGTTGTTATTATCCATGGAGTCCGTTGGGAAGTTTGAGTTCAGCAGGAAAGACTTGATTGGTCATGGAGCCTTTGCAGTTGTGTTCAAAGGCAGACATAAAGAGGTAAGCTTTCTATATACACACACACACACACACACACACACACACACACACACACATATATGTAACAACACTTTTTGTACATGTTTATCACTGTTGAATATGTTAGTTTGGTGTATTTAGGTTAATTGTGTGTGTTTAACAAACTTTTCAAGAAACGTAACTGGGAAGTTGCTATTAAGTGTATCAACAAGAAGAACCTGGCCAAATCACAGTCTCTGCTCAGTAAAGAAATCAAAATTTTAAAGGTACTAGTAAACTTTTTAATGTCTCATATATCCCCTGACACCCTGTCTGTGTAACTTTAACCAAATGTTTTCCCATCTCTACTAGGAACTCAAACATGACAACATTGTCAGACTTCTTGACTATCAGGTAGGTAATATTTTTCCTGCCACGTGTTGCCAGTGTTGACATATGTTGACATATTTGCTCATGTGTTGCAACGTTGCCTGTTGGATATTGTAGTTTTTTTTCTGGTGCTAACAGGCCTCAGATACCTCAAATGGATCAATCTATCAAATGAAAGTTTAGTTTTTAGTGGGAAAAAAAGAGTGTATCTCCTAAATCTATATACAGTGGGGCTTTACTGAATGCTGTAACCTAAATAAATGTACTTAAACCTAATAAGGGTCACACATAGCAAACCATCTGTTTCTTTCTACTTCTCATCTTACTGGCACCTGCCAACAGTCATTCATGGGTGAGCTGATCTCACCCGTTTCTAACAGGTGACAGAGCGCAGCCATTCAAACAATGGCTTCTAAAACACTGACTCTGACACCAGCATGCAAGGATAAGTATTTTACATAATGGAACAAAACTCAATGCCAGGCTGGAGCGCTAATGAGTAATGTGTGGATTAACTTGTTTACAACATTTCAATGTTAACACAAAAACATTCTAAATTTAAAATTGACGATGAGTAAGTGATGATAAATGATGCAGTGTGCTCCCCCACTCACTGGTACCCTCTGAACTTCTTGCTCTTTTATGTCACCCCAACTCACCTCACCACTCTGTGACGTTTTCATTGAAAATCTGGAGGGGTGTCAGATTTGGGAGGGGGTTGTGGATAGTTCAGGGGGCCATGTTGGGCTACAGTTTGATAGCTGATACAGATAGCTGTTGTCAGGAAGCCAAAATTTCTAGAAAAGCTGCTGGTGATGCTCCAAAAGAGGGTCTAAGAGCTGGTGACACAGGGACACAGCTGTCGAGATGTTGAGAAATTGCACAAATTCTGTTAGAATTACCCATCTCTGTTTTTGAAATAAAAGTGATGTAATTATCAGTATCCATTATTAGATTACTGATGTTGAAACCAGTGTATTTCATTTATTATTTTTGCATTCTGTGTGTTTGTTTTATCAACAGGAAATGGGAGGGTGTGTGTATCTTGTTATGGAGGTGAGTTGTGTTGAAAGTGCTGTATTCAATGACAGTTTTAGTTGGTAGCACCTGCCATTCTTTTCTTTGTTGTCTTTTCAGTACTGCAACGGAGGTGACCTGGCGGAGTATCTGCACTGTAAGTGTGCTATATATCACACTTGGCTTAATATAGCTCTCACCTCACTACCGTAAAGTTTTCCATTTCATCTGTGGTCAAAGCAAAACAAGGACATTCACACCCCACTGTAGCAAGAGAAGCTCAAACACCATTTGTTACTTGTAAACATGTTTCCAGTGGCTTAAAGGCTTGATGGTGGGTCAGTGTGGCTTTTAAGAAGCTTGGGAAAGATTTTCAGTGTTTTAAAGAATAATAGGATTTTCAGTAGACTGTTCCGTACAACCAGCAAATTTAGGTTGATCAGTCCCACAGGTCAGTGGGTAATTTATCTGTAATACTCCTAAGTATTTAGCCTAGATCAAATAAATCCCTAGAATTGGCTTCAGTAGAAGTTATTCATTTAAAAGCCAACATGAAATAAGTGACCTTTGCTTTTTGGTAACTTACATCTTTTGTTACATGGCTGTCAAACTGAAAATTAGTCCTGCATTAAGTTTCAAGCCTTGTTTCAAAATATGGTGACACAGCTGAGGTCATGGAGTTGATTTTTTCTCAGGCTAAGTTTATCTTGATGTTGTCAATGTTGTCTTCAATGTTTCACCCCCACCATTTTATAGACATGACCGTTTTGTGTCCCTGCCAGAAGGCACATTCAGCTATTTGCAGCACAACACTCAGTCACACTTGGCAAGGTTCACAGAGCACTCACATGACCTCACCCATCTGCCACTCACTTATCCTCTTTCCTCCGGTGAAGCAACAATGAAAGCCAAAAAACCTGAATTAAAAAGACAGGGGTAGGGTGGGGGGGGTTGGTGCTAGCATGACAGATGACATTTCCAAATCAGATGCTACAAAATTACCCCTATAATGTTTGATGAGAGAGATGCTAACTGTTTTTACCTTAGCTGATATTCAAGTTTCATATGAGTATAAAACCCCTCTTTATGTCTAAAAGTCTTCTATCCTTTGATGTAACTGACACTGCTGTATTTTGCTCCTCTGTCCCTCAGCAAAGGGTACACTGAGTGAGGACACCATCCGTCTATTTGTTCAGCAGATTGCTCAAGCTATGAAAGTTCTGCAGAGCAGAGGCATCCTCCACAGAGATCTTAAACCCCAGAATATCTTGCTCTGCCACCCAGAACGACGAAGGTCGAGTCCCACCAATGCCTGCATCAAGATAGGTAATGAGTCATCCAGCAGAGTTTAGGGAAACTGAATGTACACTACAAATGTATGTGTAAAGTGATGTGTTTCTCTCTCACTTAAAAAAAATTTATCACAACCCAATTCACAATAGACATTATCTACAAATCAACATTCATGACCAGTTTTACTATCACAATATAGTATTATAAGGCTTATAATATGAACTTGAATAGGCAAACCAACTGAGACATCTCATATACCATTCAGAAATCATAACATCGGTTTTATGCATGTATTGGTGAAAATGTATATTATAGCCTACAGAAAAAATATATTATGAATTTAGAAGAAACTAATAGGCTCTTGTTTTGTCATTTACTAGTAAATTTAAAGATACGCTAACTTTTCATACTAGATTTACTTTTTAAAATGTTTCTAAATACAGTTCCATTACTATATGAACATTCAGCACCATCTATAACGTACTTCTAGATGAAAATTTTGAGAAATGTGTAAAATATAAATTTCACTTGGTCAACTGTGGATCCCGACCCAATTTTTGGGAATGCTAAGTATAAGTATAAGTTAGTAGTATAAAGTACGTGGGAAGGATTAAATTATGAGCATCATTCATTTTGCACAGTTGTGTTTTCTTGAAATGTTTGGAGAGGGAGTCATGATGTATCATACATGTGGCCTTGCCCATCCACTA
The DNA here is from genome assembly GCA_037367365.1 of Apogon talboti. Taxonomy (NCBI): domain Eukaryota; kingdom Metazoa; phylum Chordata; class Actinopteri; order Kurtiformes; family Apogonidae; genus Apogon; species Apogon talboti. The sequence goes on along the minus strand of JAPQRQ010036647.1, from coordinate 342 downwards.
CTCTTTTTGTCCCTAACTGTATTTGTCTCTCCCTCCAGCTGATTTTGGGTTTGCACGTCATCTGCAGACAAACACTATGGCAGCCACACTGTGTGGCTCACCTATGTACATGGTGAGTATTAAGGCCTCTTATTCTTGTTGCCATTGCCAGCAAGGTGTAATGTCACTGTGTTTCTAAGCTGTAAGCTGTGTTTGGGCTGTATTTGGACACAGGCTCCTGAGGTCATCATGTCCCAGAACTACGATGCCAAAGCTGATCTGTGGAGCATTGGCACAATCATCTACCAGTGTCTGACAGGAAAGGCACCGCGTAGTGACGGGTGGATGATATATTGAATTCTA
>JAPQRQ010036646.1:0-11212 GCA_037367365.1 Apogon talboti | reverse complement strand
GATTTCTATAGCGCTTTTCAAGGCACCCAAAGCGCTTTACATTATTGATGCATTATTCTTTCGCTCTCACATTCTCAAGACAGAAAAACTCAAATGTCCAAAAAGTATAGAAAACCTGTATGTGGTAATACAGGGTAGTATGAAAATATTACAGTTACTTTGCTTGGGTTATCTACAGGACCCCAGTGTTTCATTACCTATGGTCCATTGTGACATATTTTACCTTTACCAAAAGTGAATTATGAAACAAGTGAAAAAGTACGCAGAGCTTACTGATACCCTGACCCTCCTGCCCACTCATACACTGCTTGGTCAGGGACTTAGAATTGTGGATTAAGGATAATTGTGAATTAGATTAAACTACATTACTGTCATTTTTGGGTAGTTCAGTCAAACCAAGACAAACATTATTGTGCTCAAGTCTTAAATTTCAATCTGATAATACTTTGTCTGCCAAATTGGGTGAAAAAAACTGAAATTCAGCCACTAAACTGTGCACTGCGCCTTTCCTAGTGGTAAAAAATATGTGTGTTGAATTTGAAAAGAATCAGGTGAATAGTCTTCAAGAAATCGGTTGGACAAAAATCTTGGACAGACTGACGGAAAGATGGTACTATTATATGCCCCTATACAGTATATAGTAGGGGATATAAGGGATATATAGTAGTACCAGGAAATCTGAATAACTATTTAAGTGAATAAATATATGTGACCTTGAAAGATGAAAATCTTGCTTAATATCATCATCATGTAAACATCATATGTTAGCATGCTAATCCTGCACCTGTTGTACCAGAGGCTCTGGATCTGCCTAGGCCATTGTACTAGTTAATTGCTTAAGCTCTATATTGTTACACAAAATGTCACTTCAAAGCTAATGTCAGCTAAGTAGGTAGGCGGGTTGACCTTGTGTTTAAAGCACAGTGTGGTCTGTACGCACAATACTTCTTAGCTGAAAAGATAAAAATGGTGCAACTAATACAGATTTATAAAATAAAAAATACAGCACTCCAACACAAAAGTACAGACAGGACAAAAGACTGAAAACCATTTTTTAAAAACAGTGGTTCATTTTCCCTCTCTAGTTTATTGTGCAAGGAGTGGGTGTGTAATATGTGGCCTGAATCCAGATGTTTGCCAATTTGAGGAGAAAGATGATTCATTAGCATCTGTGGGCTTCCACTGAAGGGCTGTGTTTAGATAAGAGCAGTTCTTTGTTGAAGGGATCATTGGGGCAACATGAAACGTCAGATGTGACATCAGTACTTTCCTGTTGTGTGTCTCTTTTTATGCATCCGAGGGTCAGAGGGAGATTGGTTTTGAAGGGTTAATCAAACATCCATATGAAAACCGACTGCCCGTGTGAGAACGGGTAGCTGAGGGTTTAGAGAACAGCCTGTCAAGTTGACTGACATGTTTTAAAATGTGAGTGAGGAGACGTGCAGGACTAATGATGCACATCTTATTTCAGGAAGAGAAACTTCAGATCGGCGCCTCAACATTTACATTTCATAAGCAGTAACACCATCAGACACCATCAGCCTGACTAGGATCTTTTGCATCTGCATGAATTTTAGCCAAAGGTTATGAACTCCTTAGTTATGCTTTTCAGTGCACTGTTTCTGGGTTGACCTCCACAGGCATTTTAATGACCTGCTTCTGTATGGAATCCCAACAGCTGATTGCAAAGAAATGCAATCTATCTCGATTTGCGGCTGGTAGGAAACATATGGTCTGTGTTATTGTGTTAGCTACTGGAGAAAACAAAGGGCACCATCAGAGGCCGAACCACTGCAGCTTATGGAGGAATGTTGAAAGAAACGATAATGACTCAGCTGATTTATCTGTGGGAGTGAAGGTATTTAAGCCACACCGAAAACAACCAGCGCTACTGTAATGCTGCACACAAACTGAGCAGGAGGAGAAATTATGGGGAGCATAAAAGGTCTGACAAGATGATGGAGGGAAAACATTAGAAAGCAGGAGTCGCACTGAGATGCACGGTTGAAATATAAATGAGTCAGAAAGCAGAAAAACATGCTAAAAAACCAGCAGTTATTCAGCAGCCGAGTTTAAGTCTTTAAATGTAGTCTGTAAATAATTAATCTAAGCACCAAAATAGGAAGGCTTTCAGATCAGCCCTTCTCCCAGTAGACAACGTTGTTATGGTTTATTGAAGTTCAAATAAACACGTGTAACAAGAGGCATTCCATGAAATTAAAATTACAAAAAAAAATTTGAATTATGCTGAACAAAATGCAGATGAAACCCAGACTGTTGGATAAAAGCCCTTCACAGGGAACATTTATCCCCTGTGGTTTTCTAAAGGGCATTAGATATTAGGTCTAAAATAGTACATTCTTATAACAAACACACTTAATTCTCACATGGGAATTATTAAAGTCGTGTCCACTTTGAAATATTATCCATCCAGTGTCGACACCATAGTGTTGTACTACTCCTTATTATACAAGCCTAGACAGATGCATAGGGCAGAATATAACAGGAGTTTTTGTGCATCTAAAGTGACAAATGAAAACACCGACAGTATCTCACCTGATTTGCCCACCCCCGCTCTGCCAAAGACGGCCAGCTTCACCTCCGGGCTTTTGGCCATGACAGCAGCTGCAGCCAGCAAAGCTCAGCAAGCCGGTCAGTGTTCTCCGAGGTCAGCCATCCATCGTCTTGTCCACACAGGAGGAAGTGGTGTCTGTGGAAACACGCAGGACCAAATCAGAAATGAAAGTTCTTTTCCCACACCCAGTCGTATGGAGAAGAGGAACAGCTGACCTCATAACTGGGATTTTTCATGCAGGTGTGTGAGAGATGTCGAAGGACGATAATGGAGAAAAAACAGGCAGATCAGGGGAGGGATAAAGCACGCAGAGAGATGACACTGGCCATTTAGAAAGAAAACAGATCCACAGACTGATTAAACAGTAAAGCTCAGGCCTGTTTAGTAAGAAAACAACCCGCTGTGATGTTATTTTACCAGGTAATTGATCCTGGACTTCTGCCCCTAAACACTCTGTACTTCTACTGGCTGTTTCCCCAACTTTTAATCAAAAACAAGCAGAGAGAGAAGAGAATCTAATTGAAATCTATATTGTGATAACTCTAGACTTAGAGAGGAATTCTGGGATACACAGACTCTGGATTTCTGTGTTTTCAAGTGTCATCACTGAAAGAGCTCAAAGATGAAAAAATGTTTTCATTAAAACAATGGCAGCAGCTTAATGTGGACACCTCCTCTAACTGTAGTGTCACAGGTCTGAAAACACACAGACTCACACTGTGAAACTGAGCTGCATTTACACAAAGTCTGTTTTTTATTTAAGTTAACATAAGTCATGTAGTGTTATTACTTGTAGTTCGGTGTGTTTTAACCTATAATGATGAGCTGCTTTCAGCTTCACTTGTACATATTTGAGATTGAGTTGTGTCACATGAACACTGTTATGTGTAAAGGTTCAATTTTCACCATGGAAATTTAACTAAAAAGTTTAGTTTAACAAAAAAGCATACATTTACTGGTGAGTTCTTCTCTGTGTGAGAGACAAAAAGAACATAAATTCACCAAACATCAATCTGAAATGTGGCAAATATCTGGGACCAAGTGGTTCTTCCTGTTTCTTGCTTCAGAATGAGCAAAACTGTGGGAAAATCCACTGTTTGACCTGTAAAGCTAAGGTTTTAATGCAAACAGCACTTCCTGTACGTATTTCAAATTAAAGCCCCTCTCATTTTCCAGAGGACTCATCTGGCATAGACCAGTCTCCACACTTCATTAACACTGTGTCTGTATACAGTAGTCCACTGTTGTTCTGGAATAAAGATTCTTTAACAGAACCACACTCATCTTGAGACTGTAGATGTAGCATCAGTATATTTGCAAAATAATGAGAGTTGTTTGAGAGAAGTTCTTTGTTCGTGAAAATAGTTAGTGGTAGTAAAATTACTAAATCCTTACAAAATACCTTATAAAAAGTTGTGCATCCTCATCAAAATGTGCCTTTTTCAGTGTGTAGTTGCAGGTCTTAGGTTGTTCTTTCACAGTGAGGGTGACTTTTATAACAGCAACATGCAGTTAAAGGATGATCAATGAACCAGACTTTTAACATGAAAATACTACAGGAACATGTTGTGAAACACTCAGGGAGAACTACCACTTTGTCAAACATGCAAAACTGTACTTGTAATTCTTGATATTTACCACATTTGAACTTAATGACGTTTAATGTGGAGCTGACTGGGCTTGAATATGTGGTGGACTGAGCTGCTGACCACCACTCATAACTCAGCTTCACTGTGACTCAACCAATCAACACACTTTGTTCCCTCACATACAGTATGACTTTCTTACACAGACCATGCTAACATTTTAACTTCTTTTAGGAACTGGGAACTTAAGATGTGTGTTTATGTACATGTGGCTGACACATTGATTACAGGGGGGTCTTGTCCATCTTGTTCACATGTCCTCATGGATCGTTTATTGTGTTTGGACTCATATCTAATGGCCTTCATCAGAGGGTGAAAAGTATGCTGATAAATTCCCTCAGATGATCTAATTATTATATTGACAAAAATACCAGCACTCTGTTACAACAACTAGGTCAGCTTTATCACAACTTGGCACAATCTACCCACTAATGAGCATCACAAGATGTCTCTGAAATCTAGGTCAGTTAATTGGAAGTGGACTGTGCTGAGATTTTTGGATATAGATTGAAGTGTTTTAGAGCAGTGGAGCAACAGTGGAGTAGTCAGTTTCTCAAATATTGATGCCTTTGTTAGTTTACGATGTCCATGAGTCTTAAATGACCTTAGGTGAACATATATGATGTTAAAGCATGGCTGTTTACCTGACATTTTGGACATGTACTTTGACCCTTCTGTGTTTTGTATTGTTCTGCCAGTGAAGTTACGTCGCCCAAACTAGTGGCTCTAACTGTCTGATCACTTACACTCTTTGATGTCTCTCTATATCATTTTACATCGAGACAGGATACCATTTCTCTGTTGTGGGGAAAAAAAAGTAGATCCTATCCTGCTGATCCACTGTATTGTGTTACAGTGATTAAAGCTGAAACCAAGATTTAAAAAACAAAAAACAAAAACCTGGAAGAGAGTTGAAAACTGATCACAAGTTTAGCCCACTCTGTCTGGTTCAATAAAGACTAAAAAAAAATGAAGTGTCCCATAAATATGCTCGCTAACTTCACACTGCCTGAAGTTATGAGGTGGCAAATGTCCAGCCTTTTCCCTCTCTATCCACTGCAGACCTTCTCCTTTTTCCTAACACTCATGTCCATATATGGTGCGTCTGTGTGCCAGTGCAGCGTGGCGCGGGTGGAGGTCTCTCTCAGCGTGGGTCATCGTGGCAGCCGTCAGTGTTTTTAATTTGTCTCTTAATAACATTCACTCCACATTCCTACCAGCCAGTCTCTTTGATATTAACAAATGACAACAGCACCATTTATTAGAGCCATGTGGGTTAATAAAGACTGTCACCTGGACAAGGCTTAGCAGTTAACCAGGGACAAATTGACAAGAAAATGAGACATTCCACACAATACATATACTAAAGACTCATATAAACAGTGACTTGTTTCATTACGGGAAACTTTGGACTTTATTGGTCTTTTTTCTAGCTTCTCTGCCCTTTGCCTGTTTTACATCCAACGCACAACACTGTAAGCAGACTGTTGTGTTTCCTCACTCTCCCACGCAAACAGCAATAGCAGGGAAACACCAGAATGAGCAGGAAGAGGAACACACGGCCGCATCTCCAACATGGCAACCTCTGCGTTTCCATTTACGGCATCCATCACCTCCACCCATCACAACTGTCTCAGTCATGAAATGAAGTCACAGGATAAACAGCGTCATTGAGGTTGAAGTGGCAGCTGCAGTCTACACATCTGGAACTTTGTATTTCAGCAGAGAGAGAAAGAGAGACACGCAGGACTGAATACTGGTCTATACTGTGGATGGAGGCCAAAAATAAAATACCACAGCGCTAAACTGTCAAGCAGTGAAAAATTGGACGTCAGACTGTGATGTAGTGGGCTGTGGATCTTAAGGAACAGCTCCAATATTTGAGAAATTATGACGTGTCAACCACTTCACCTGTGATACTGGGACTACATAACCCCACTCCTCTTCATCTCTGAGTGTTAGTTATAGAGACATGACATCACATGTTCAGCTGAGCAACACATTTGTAGATGTGTAATTTTTTTTTAGTTTTTTCAACAATGATAGAACTACTTTGAGCACAATTACATACAGTATTTTGCAGTCATGATTCAACCAAGAGAACTGCATCAGCTATGTGACATTAACTCGAATGAATGTATTTTTATTGGTATCAGCTGAATCCCCCTCACCTCACCCTGCCCTGAGGTGGCCACCACCAATGCAAAAGCCCCTCATTAGAGTTGGTGTTGGTTTTGACTATTCTTGGCTTTTTAGCTAAGGTGATATTAACTCTGGTCCATAGTCAGACATACGTGACAATAATTCAACTTAACTGGATGCCAACTGTCATACAACAGAAAAAAGAAGTCCATTCATTCCTTCTCTATAAGTCAACCCACTCCGTCTGTAGATACAATAAAAACCGAACATTCTAAGGCAACAAAAACACAATGATGCTTTTTCTGTGATTTTATGAATGAAAACATAATCATGAATAGTATATTCCACTTGTGCTACATCCTCCAAAATCCCTCTAAATCTTATGCACAAGAGAATAGACATTTTACCCTCTGATGGAATTATTAGCCACAAAGCTCATTAGTATGAAAAAAGAAAAGAAAAATTGTGAGAATAATCCTTTAAACTGTGTCAGACTGATAGTTAAGACCTCAGGGAGACACTAAATCTTTTGAAAACATAAAAGACATAACTACTCTGTTTCCCATAAACTTGGAATAAAATATTTTTTCCTCTTCTCATGAAATGCTTGTGATTTATCCTTGATAGATAGAGAGTAACTGGGACTCAGTATGGAATCATTACACCTGGTTGAAGGTGATTACTGATGTGGATAAGTCGGAATAAAAAGAGGAATGTGTCTGAAAACAAAATTAATCTAACTTTATTGGCAACAGTGTATACTGCTTAAAAACTCACTATTCATACAGTATACAAGACAAGCTGATTTTATTCAAAGAAAACTACTGGTTAGTGAATATTTAGTAAATGAACTGCTATAGAGGGCTTCTCTCAGAATGTACTTGTGGCTACAACTTGTTGGACCTGAAGGCCTTACAGTTATATTTTATTTTAACTGTGGACCTCTGCTCTACAGGGACATAAGCCAAACTGTCCAACAGGGCACGTGTGTGTTTTTTGGGTTTTTTTTTTGGTTTTTTTTTTTTTCAACGAAGTGCCCAGCTGGATTTTGTGTCATTTTTACTCCGAGAGATGAATCTGGGTGGTGGTGCTGTGGCTGAGGCAGATTACAGACCTCTGAGCTTCCAAACCATGGGAGGAGACCTGCTGCACCACAGGCTATAGAAAGACAGCAAACCACAGGCCTGTCATCAAAATACATACAATGAACTGGTACACTGCCTCTGGAGGGAAACCAGTGGAACCAGTGACACCACTGGAGAGAATGCTGAAATGTCTTAACAGGACATTAGAGCTACAACATATTAACACCATTTTAATAAAGGCGTGGGTTGAATTTATAATACATGTTTTTGCGTCAAGTCCATCTAATAGCTTTTTATCCACCTTAGCAACAAAACTCCACCATCAAGCCTATCTCCATTTAGCTGGCATTTCATCAACAGCCTTCTGAGGGACTACTGGGAGTCCCCGGGACCAAAGTTTGGCAAGCAGTGAGTGGGATGTGCAGACTCCATTGAGATGTGGGCTATTACGCAACACACTGACTGAAGCAGCTCATGAATGTAAATAACGTCCTCGACCCCTGGAGGATGAGGTTGAAGGAGATGAAGCAACCAGTAAAATGAAACTGCATATTCAACAAGGTTTAACTGGAGAGACATGAAGTGACTGAAATGTGTGTTTTATACTGATTTCCATATGTAGAGCAAATATTTTGGGAAAATATGCAAGTTTAAAAATGAGAGTGGTGTCCCTTTGTAATAAGCGGATGTCCCCATGTTTAGATGTAGCAGGTGAAGCTATTATCTAATATTTAAGCAAGTATGTGTAAAATAACAGCCATGGTGTGCATGACCTTCCTTACAGGCTACTGTCAGTGTGGTAAAATGTCAAGCCACCTGGCCTGACCACAGGTCTGACCATCTCCACACCTTGGAGATGCAGTGTTGTCTCGTGAAGGGCGCACCTCACATGAAAAGACTGGCACAACACTTACCACAGCCACGGAACGCAGCGACAGTCTCCCGATGATGATACGCTGGTAAGGAGGAGAGGGATTGAATCACGTAAAAGTTGACAGGTCCTCGGATCAAAAACGACCTGACCTTCCCAAACGCAGAAGCGGAGCACAGCTGGATGAGAGGCGAGGACAAACAGCTGGATTTAGGCGGGTGGATGGACAGGTCCCGTCCGGACAGACCGACCTGCAGCTCGGACTGGGATGAATGAATCCCCGAAGCGAATGGTCAGTGGAAATATACGGAGCGGAACTGCTGGAGTTCCTGACACTCTGCTGCCTCTGACTGGGCTGCTGCATGCCGCTACATTAATACACAGAGGAGGGAGAGCGCCCTCTGGCGGCGGGACGGGGAAACGCAGTCTGGACTTACCGTCGCCCTATGGTGTCAGTCTGTGGTCAGTCATGTAGACATCACATTTTTTATTTTTTATCCGATGCCATAATGATATTTTTTCCATTGTAAGTTAGGAGACTTGAAAGAATGACACAAATAAAGTAGACTAGAGGCTTCCTCCAATGTCCCATGTGTTAACCCCCAAATACAGAAACAACCAATCCAAAGCATCTCCTGATGTGTAATGTTTAATAACTTTTAATCCACTAATCATGTCAATACAAGTAAATAACTCAGGTGACATACAGTTTCTCAGCTGTTCGTTGTCATCAGATAAGACCCATTTGGACGTCCAGAGGCTCCATAGTGAACATGGAAATGGCCTACAACACTGATTCGCCAGTAAAATCCATGACGGTGGTTGAATGACAGTGGTTGTAGAACCCTTTTTTATGTTTAGTTAATGATGTATTTAGCTGAAAAATCACTTTTTCAGTTTTCAGTTTCAGTTTTTTTTTCTGTTTTCTGCGTAATACCCTATTTTTCCAGAGATGTAGGCAATTTATAAAACATGATTATCATCTATTAGATATAGCTTCCTGGACCATACATTAAACGTGTTTCTTCCAGGTAAACAGTCCTCTTGTGTTTTTGTCCCTATGTGAGGTGATGCATTGGATGCCTCCTGCTCACATCCACTGTAGTACACAGCGCCCTCATGTGGCAGAAGCAGTATATGGCCCACAGCTATTTGTACCTGTCGAACAGCGGACAGGTGATGGCTTTTACAGTTATGTTGAATTGATTGTAGTTCTATGTTTTGTCATTGTGTCTAATGATCAAAAAATATATAAATTTGTGGTGATATGAATATGTCAGAATGGACCTAAGTAGAGCATACAGTCCAGTAAATGCAATGTTGTAAGAACAACATGGGTACAAACATTCAGCTAGACTCATGGATGAACTGATTATATTTTGGTGGACAAAGGTCAGAGTTACTGTAGACTCAGAAACCACATTTTTGTTTTCTTATTTTATCACATTGGATGAGCCAGTACTTCCTCTCCTCAGCTTAAGCTGATCGAGGAGGGGGGGGGGTTGTAATTATACTCAACAATGTCAACAGTGCATCAAATTAGCAAGAAAAAGAAGCTACTGTACAACAGTCTTAGGACACTTTTTGCTTTGTTATTATTGTAGGGTTGGGATGGACATGGCCTATATATTTCTCAGTCTCCTTATGGCAGTAAAACCCAAGACATGTGCACAGTATTAATCACACTAAAAACAACACTAAATGCCTTCTACAGGCAAAAGTCAGTGTTTATGTGACCATTACAAAGTAAGCTATGTGTCATTTCTGTGTAATACCAGAAGATTAGTGTAATGAAACATTTACTGTCTGCCCAAAAGAATTTCAGGTAGGGTTTGCTAATTTATTTGCAAACGTTTGTTTTTAATGCTGTTGACATATTCCCTGGTGTGTATTCTGACTGTATACTGATACAGAGACTGACAAATGCATCAGCATAATTATTTTAACTTTGCTAAAATCAAACAAATGTCTTAGGCTTTTGTGCAGAACTGGATTTCGTTGTGTTATTTACAAACATGGACTACTTGGAATACAAAAACAGTTAGAGGTAGGGTTAGGGGTAGGGGCATGGTTACGGTAAGGGGTAGGGTTAGGGGTAGGGTTAGGGTTACGAGTAGGGTTTGGGTTACGGGTATGGTTAGGGGTAGGGTTATGGGTAGGGTTAGGGTAAGGGTTAGGGTTACAAGTAGGGGTAGGGGTCAGGGGTGGGTAGGGTTAGGGTTACGGTTACAGGTAGGGGTAGGGTTAGGGTTAGGGTAACCCCTACCCTAACCCTAACTCTAGCCCTAACCCTAACCCTAGGCCTAAACTTTTGTCATTGACTGTAATGTAGTTTTTTTTGTCCCGAAACAAGGTCCCATGAGGTTCAACCAGAAGAGGCGGGGCTTTGACTCTGTTGTCGTCATTACAGTTATTCACTCTGACCAAGTTCATCATCAGTGAACTCAAAGCTCTGTTGTTTGTAATTACTGCCTCGATGGCCATATTCTTTTAAGTTATTTTCTTAGGTTTAAGTTCACAAGAAGACTTGACTACATGTCTCTGACCCTGAGAGGCCTTTTGATATTAGGATATTTGAAACCTTGGAGCGTTTCCTCTAGTTTTGAAGGGAACCACTGTAATGCAGAATGGATCACAATACGGTAACATGTGCCCACATCCAGCTCCACTTTTTGATGATTCTTTGCTTCTTTGTTTGAGACTATAATCCTTTTAGTTTGTTCTTTCTTGCTTTTTGTTCTTTCGTTACAGTGAAACCAGCCTCGACCAGCTCTTTCACTCATTCTGTTCGCTCTTTCTTCAACTACTTTCTACCTTTTCCTGAAACTCTGTACATGATGGAATGGCTACCGAGCGCTGAGTTTAATCGATAAACCCCCCCCCCCACCCATTG
>JAPQRQ010036644.1:0-11218 GCA_037367365.1 Apogon talboti | reverse complement strand
TGGGGGCAACTCTTAATGACATTTCATGAGTAGATTATTTATAAAAAAATTATATATATGTCACTTGAAACTGTTTAGGGAAATCTTATATTAATTAGCTGCCACAATTCTTGAAATTTCTTTTGCTTTTAGGAGTTGTTAGCACACCTGGCAGGTATCTGAGGGCAGTTTAGGAATAATGGGAAGTCAGCCATGCAGTTTGGCCAAAGAAACAATCAGGATTATGTGGCTATAATTTGTTTTTGAAAAACATAACACAAAGACACTGTTGCGGACCTCCAGACAGGCCAGTATGTTTAGGTGATTGATGATTAACTCATTAGATATACAAGTAAAAAAGTAAAACTTTTCAAATTAAGTGATATACCATTTCAAATCCACCAGGACCTCGGGTTTAAACACAATCAGCATACAAGCAGACTTACAAACCAAGCTCAAACAGAACTCAATAGTTCAGGGGCTTTTATCTAGCCAAGTCAGAAAGGCACATCACTTTGATATCAGGCATAAATAATTAAGTCAACTTACTGCTGAAATAAAATGTATTTTCACAATAATAGTGCCAATAAGGTGAGTGTCTTCATTAAAGAAGACAGCCATGAAAAGAACCGATGGAAAAAAGCATTCAGTGCATGTTAACTACATTCATAACTAGCTTCATTTACATGTATGTGCATGGTGACCAAGTTCAACCAGGTTAAACAAATCTGCAATGCATCTAAATTGCAAGCTAGATTGTGAGGACACAGATGCAGGAAAGGTTTAAACGCAGATCTCCAACACAAATGCAATCAACCTATCTTAAGATAAATTACAGGCCTGGATTATATCCATTCTAATGAATGAACACTGTCCAAGAAATGCAAAACAAATAACTCTTTAATTTGTTACATAGATCTAAAGCTAAAAATGAGATGATGGGAGAGCTGTTGGGGAAAAAAAAATCTGAGCACATCTTCAGAAACAACCCACAGGTGATAACTGAGCTCTGTGGAACTGTCAGTGTTCCCATCCACGTGGCAAACAATTGGGTTTCCTACACAAATATAGGACACACAGGGCCTATAACCCAAAACCTATCTTTAGTAAAGGTGTGCTCCTATCTTTGCTCAAACATGCTTTAAGAAAATTAATGTACTACAAAAAAAATACAACTCTGACATGTTATTTCACTAATGATGTGGAGGAGAAACAATACGTAGTCTAAGAAGTATATGACTGCACCTAAGAGACCTTTCAAAGCTTTTTCTGCTGCCATTGTAGGACTGAAGACTTGGGCTTCCACATTATAAATCTGAATAAAGCCAATCATTCACTTCTGAAGTGTTTCAACTGCATTGTAGCTCAGGTATAAATTTAAATAAACATATGATTTGGTGCGGTGCCAATAATGGGCAACACTTTTCCTCTATAGTGACTTTGGAGGTGGAGGGTACCACAGTGAATGCTGTGCATATGTGCTTTTGTGAGTGGTGATGGTGCTGAGGGGGAGGGTATGTGTGGAAACTAGTACTATTAAGAAAAAAGATCATGGAAAACAAGAAAGAAAAGAGACAGTTCATTGATTGATATGTATTCCCAATTATTCTGGTGATGTCAATAGTCAATAGGGTCTTCGTAACATCTGTATTTTTCTCCTGTGTTAGATGCTCTGCTGCTTCCCATGCAACTTGAGGGCAGCGGTCTGCAGTGACGTCACAGGGGGATCCGTTGGAAGAAAGGAGGGAGGTGAAAGGAAAATCGTTTTCATAGTTCCCTTGATGGGGCTTTTAAGAGCAACAGAGGCAACTAATCACTGCCAAGACTGAGGTGGGAAGTTGTTCACCTCAGCCAGGTCTTGCACAGGTGAGCCTTTGTGGGTGTACGTCAGCTTGATCCTCATTCGTAGCTGTTGCTGAAATTTTATGATGATCAAGTTTATAAAGAGGAAACAATGAGCAAATTGTATAAGTCTGCATGTAAACTGGTCTTTCAGCTTCAAGTAAGAAAGAAACTGTAGAGGAAGTTTGTGAAGGAACTCACCTTCTGTGGATTAAGGACTCTGATGACCTGTGTGACAGTTCCCTGGTTGAGTGCCGGGACAACATTACTGCTAGGGGAAAGGAGCTGCAGCTGGAATGTCTGAGAAACAGATAGAAAACACCAAGGCATATTAAAATTGAATGATACCCATAGAGAAATGAGGTCACTGCAGAGCATGAAAACAGGGACGTGTGCATTGATTTGGTTGTCACCAGAATGAAGTTTAACTGAGACAATCGATTTTTAGAGGTATTTATGAGTTACAGTGAATGCAAATTAAATCAGGAAAAGCAAAAAAAAAAACAAAAAAAAACAACTCTAAAATCAATGTTTAGGTTGACTGCACCATCCTGTATCACATTTTTCTGTCAAAACATAAACACTCGAGATGGTACTAAATTGTAAAAGCAACTATCACTTTCAGCATATCATTTTGCTGGAGAAGCTGTTATACTCTGAAGATAATCAAAGAGGCAGTTTCACCACATGTCAAAAGCAGAACAACATCTCTAAAGCATCATTAAAAGGCTTACCAGTTATCAGCAATAACTAGATCTAAAAAAACATGTTGGTACACTGAGGGACAAACATGAATGTGTTAAACTAAAGAAGAAAACAAGTGCTGTCAGAAAATGAATGTATCAGCATTGTCTGTCAGACGATGGATCACTCATTTTATCATCATACAGCGTTTGATTTCAATGTCAGTCACTACCTCTTACACTGGAGTGGGAAGAACTGTTTTCGTGATGCATTTCCGTCTCCACAGGCATGCAGGGAAATCAGTCTATATGAATATTAAAATCTATCTAACATGGTGGATTTTACAGTTTCACCACATCAAAAGCATAGCAGTATCTCTGAGGCAATGCTAATAGTGTTCACTTGAAACAACTATTGAGGTATTTATACCTCAATATTTATAGTTGAGGTATAAATATGTAGTATTTATACCTCAATTATTAAAACTAGCCAAAATAAACATTAAGAGTGTTTACAATAAAAAGCTCAGAAGTTATGCAAAAGATTCCCTGTTTGGGAATGTAAAGATATGCACTAAGTCTATTCTTATCAATGGCCCAACAGACTTAAGCAACCACTAGAGGGAGCAGTGAGCCACTCTGCTGGTCTCCCATGGTGAGGAAAACTATTCTTCAAGATGGAATGGGAACCACTAAGAAGCAACTTTTAGAGTTAAAGAAGGTGACCAAGTGATAAAAGCTAGAACAACTGTTGTTTTCACCAGTGGACACAGCTCTAAATGAAAAGAATGGGGTTTGATGCTGATGCGTTTCCTCTACACGGGTGAGTTTGATTATGAGGTTTGTGAAGGTATAAAGTTATGCCATTCTATTATCTTTGCCAAGTTCATCATTTGTGGATCCATGGTTCAGACTACACTGTGACAGTTCCGATCACGTTTGGACGATTCCAAGCAGATCTTTAGTGTAACTATTGACAACAGGCACTGTACAGAACACAGAGGTGATTGTTGGTTTTACTGTGGCTGTTTTCTGTATAAAAACAGAGCTAAGTTAACAGAGCAATAATGTAAACTATCATCTGACGCAGCACAGGAAGACTGAAGAAGAAAACTTGGTGACACTGTAGCACAGATATGTGTAAAGAATGACATTTATACTTCACACAGTGAGTGATACAGTCTTTGGATACATATAGTGTTGATTCATTGGTGGTTTTGGTAATTGTGTGTTATGATAAATGACTTGCACCTGCTGTTGAGAGTTTGGAATATCAGTACTACAAATAACCCCTTTATGTGTTGAATAGTGACATATGGATTTATGATTTTACTGTTAGAGTATTTTGAAAATAAAAGTATGATCAGTTGAACCTGTTGAATATCCTCAACTTTAGGGAACACAGCTATCAGCAATAATTAACCACATTATAAAAAACAGCCAATTTACGATTCGGTTTTGCCTGCTTACCTTTGGTACTGCAGCCTGAAAAACAAAGTCTGTCATATCTGCCTCTGTTGTGTTGGAAGCATGGATGGTGATGACTGCGATGTTTGGATTGGGATTAGCTCTCTCAAATGTGAAGTCGATTTTAAGACCATTCTTGTTGTATGCTATCATAGGAGGGATACCTATACAAAAAAAAAACATCAATATTTAGAAATATGACATTTCATAGTATGCATCATCTACACATCATGAACAGGACCGCAGATATATTTGGGAGTGGATGGTCAGGGGAGCAAACAGGCTCTCACCTGCAGCTGCAATGTCATTAAACAGGGGCTGTGAGGAAAGGCCATCCAGGAGGAAAGAGGGTTGGGAAGTGGGCACAGAGGGAGCAGGAGCAGGGGTGGGACCGCCTGGGAAAGGGGAAACAACACCCAAGGGTTTAAGGTCACAAGTCATGGTTGGACAACACATTCATACCGATGGTAAATGGATTAAGGGCAGGTCTTGGTTTGACTTAAATAAGTGCTTAAATAAAGCAAACCTACCACTTAATGAGAGGTCGCCCAGTAGATCAAGAAGCTCTCCTCCAGCTGAAGCAGGTTTTGTGGGCAGCGTTGTCTGAATTACTGGCACCACATCATTACCACCAAGCAGGTCTAATAAATCATTGGCCTTGAGAGCAAAAAATAAAAACAGTAAAAAATTCACAGTAAAAATTGCACCGGCATGTTCTATCAAGAATAACAACTTGAATGTGCGAGGTTGTCAGGTTCTGCTGCTATGTTAGAGTCCTGTGGTCTTAATGAAGGGGTTCAATCTCCCAATAAAAGTGGGTGGTACTTTCACTGGAGGATAACTAATTAAATGAAAGGCCATATATGACTTCCTACCAGTGCTCAATAGTAACTATATATCTGTAACCATTTCCATGGTTTAAGCCATCAAAATATGGACCACTACAAGTAAAGGCAAATTTTTAATATTTCAAAACTTTGTCAAAAATCTAAATTTCTGAAAACTGTGAACGAAGTTTGTAGACATTGTCCCAAGGAAGCTACATAAAAAACCTAAAATGAATCCAACCAGTAGTTTCATCAGAGAAGATGTTTGAAGAAATTGCTAAGGAAGACAATGACGCCGGACACAGCACCTTCACACCAGCTCATGGCCTATTGGCCAGTGAGCTAAAAAACCCTGTTCTACATATACCTTTTTTTTTTAAGTCGGGGGCTATTTAACAATGTAAATAGAAACACTAAAGAATCGTTTATTGGTAAGAGTCCTTGAGACTATATTTTCTAAATACTATGATCGGATATCATTTTATTTCTTCATAACCTCACCTGGTTGGCTGGCTGAGTGACTGGGGGCAGATGTTTTGGTTCCACAACAGAGGGCTCTGTCTCCCCATTGGTCTGTACAATCTCTGTGGGGCCATTAGTGGCGGTTTTCTCCATAATGGGCATTCGCTCTAGTAGAGCTGGCCTGAAATATTAGAACAAGGAGGAAGAGAAGATGGATTGTTGTTAATCACAGGAATTTCCAAAAATGCAAATACTACTGATGGTTTCCGATAAACTGTAACGCTTCACCTCATGTGGTCATATTTCTTGAAAAGCGCATTATACTCCACTGCTCTCTGCTGCAGCTCCACATCGATGCTACTGCCATATATCGAAACCACCTTCTTGATTCGGCTAAAACATTAGAAATTCTCCAGGTTAGCAAAGGGTGAAGTCATATTGGCTGTGAGCAGCAAATTTTTTTTGACATTTGCCTTAAAAGCTGCAATATTTAAAGCAGCATTTCACAAAGGTTATGGGCTGTTACTCACTTAACACTGCTGAAGCGAGTAGACAGCTTCATGATGGCAGTCAGAGAATAACCCCGGGTTACAGGTGCAGACAGATTGGACACGAGGAGGCCCTCCAGCACATCCAGAACTTCATCCTCAGTCACCTTAAGTCAAATCGAAAAAGAGTGAGAACTTGGAGCTTCTGTCACAGCATTGTGTAAATTTGTTTTGTGTCTGTGAGGTTTGGCTGGTATACCTGGATGGGCTCCTCTTCCTCACACTGTCCAGATACTAGAAGGTCACCATATTCTCCTATGCACCAGGATGCCACTTGCACTAGAGGTTGCTACAAAAGACAAAAGAAGCAATGACAGTGGTTAAAGCAGTGTATTGCATGATTAAAACGATGCCTGTGCACTTCAAAGATGACCAAAAGCAGGGCTGTTATTACCTGTGAAATATCATCCAACAGAGCTTTGTAAAGTCTCTGTACTGTGTAGGCATGCATCTCCACACTGTTGGTGATGAGCTGGATGAGGTTGGGAACAGAATCATCTCGGACATAGCTCCCTGCCTGTAAGCATGAGAAGAAAATTTAACAAATTTAACCTAATTGTTTTCATTTTGTTACTAATTAGTTGTTGAGTGCATTTATGGAATACATACTGTTGTCAGGACTCTCATGATGGTGTCTATATGCCATCTTTTCGAAGGGGCGTACCTGAAGCACAAAGAATATTCAAAAATGACTGAGGGAGAAACATGACCAGGTGTAAAATCTGAACTTCACAGCAGAAAACAAATGCCGTCAGAAAATAAACGTATCAGCATTATTTGTCAGCCGATGGATCACTCATTTTATCATCATACAGCATTTCAAGGTCACATTGTCAGTGCTACACAGTTGTGTATTTGTGTGGATTTCAATAGACCTCCTTTCCAACATTGCATAGAGCAAAAACAGATACAGACAAGCGGAACACAGAAATGATCAAATCAGTACAAAGGAGATGAATGCAGCTAAAATATCTAGTAAAGTCTTGAAGTCATACTTCTCTGCTGCTAGAAACACTCCCGATGCACAGTCTGCTTTGAATTCTGGGTCACAAGAGTCCAGGAAGTAGAGCAGCTCTTTCATCATGCCTCTAATGTTGTTGCCGTTGACCAGGGCAAAACTCAGCTCCATTGCACGTCTGCACAAGAGTAAAACATTAATAAAGGTCAGAAACAGAGAATCGGAACAAAAAAATAAATAAATAAAGTCCTAAAACTGCCGTTGACTCTTCATCTTACCTCTTGATGGACACATCCAGGTCTTTTAAACAATCCACAATGGTGCTCCGATGTCTCTGCACGGCATTATGGTCTGTCTGTACCGTCTTTAGTAGAGATGTCAATGCCACATATCTGAAATAATTGAGTTTATTTAAAATAAAGAAACATTAGGAAATAATAACTAAATTTTCATCTGATAGGACTTTATTATGTCCAAGGTCAAGCACAATAAGTGAGTGACTTACCTTATATTTTTGTCATTGTTAAGGAGGAAGCGACCTAGAATATTGATGGCCAAAACCTGAATGAAATGAAAATGAAATGTTTACAAAACACTAGAAAACTGTTTAAAAAAAAAAAAAAAAAAAAAAAACATCTTCAATGCATTTTTCTATAAATACAAAGAACTCACCCTCAGTCCACTTTCAGACTTGATGTCCATTATAGTCAGTACAGTCTCGTACAGGATTGCATTGCCTACATTTTTACTTGTCTCTGTGTTTGTTGCAACCTACAAGTGCACATATTTGTCAAAGTAAGAGTCAATCCATAAAACTTTGGAAAAAAACCCATGATGGGGTTTAATTCTAACCTGTGCCAGAATGTCATTCATTGCTTCACTGGAGTCGTCATCACTCTTGCCTAAAATTCGCAGTAGTCTCAATATCCGCACCTATGGAAAACAAGGAGACAGCCCAGTCCTGTCAATCTGGCTGACAAATGTGATGTACTTTATTGATCCACTGTTCAATTCAGGTTTCTCTTGACTGCTGAGTCAAAGGCATTTGTCATTTTGGACTTTAACACCCTCACAAACTAGGCTGCTTTAGCTGTTGGTGCGTCATTCCATGCTTTAGCCCTTTGAAGTTAACTACTGAATCAGCAAAAAGTGATGCACAGTAATATATGTTTCACCATACACAATATCTGGTATTAAGTGCGGAGATTTACCTGCAGGAAAGGGTCGCTTATGCCTGACACATCATGCTCAGGAGAGTATCCAGACATGATAAGGTTCTTCAGGATTCTCACCAACTGTGGAACCAACTAATAAAAACAACGAAAGAAGAGAAGAAGATGTGGTGTTAAAATTTCTCTCCAGAAACAATTCTTTAGTCAATGTTTTTTTCTGCCTAACAAGTATATAAACTCAAACTCTAGGAAAAACAGGGGAGGGATTCAGAATGTACTGTTTATAAGACTGTAAGGAACGGGTAAAAACTGTAGTAGAACTTAACAGGGATGATCTGGCTTCAAATCCCTTGACACAGTGCAATCTAATCCACGAAAATACTACCTTTGACATTTTGACTTTAAGAATATGCTTACACACTTATGTAACAAAGTTCTTTCCTCTTGAACACTATTCCATCTTTTCAGTCTTTAAATTCCTTTCCTATCGAGCAATCAGAACACTCCAGCATTGTTGAAAACAGTTTCCTACCTTAACGGGAGTTAGTTGAAAAGAGGTATTATTTCTTGTTCCTTCTTATTATTTCTGTTTGTGTCAGTATCGTAATAGAATGTGTTTAACTTAAAACAAGGTCACTTCTCAGATACTCTTGAATTTGCTAGTAGCTAATTCACCAAGTAACTAACTCATGGCAGGTAAATTTCTGCACCGCAATCCTGCATTCACTGTTTGTTAATACAGACTACACAAATAAAATATAAATACATACAGTAGCTATAAGACAAACAGACAAAATTGCTAGAATTCTTGCCAAATAAGTGGGAAAATGCCAGTGTTCATTCTTATAAGTGTTTGTATCCTAAAATATTGCTCAAGATAGAAACACTTCTGTAGTTATTTAGGCTTAAGACGAATAAGCTACCCTCCTACAGTAACAAAGAGATGGTGGAAATCATCTGTTCCTGTGGCAATCATGTGAAAACACCCACCCGACTGCTTCCAAATAAACAGTGATCAAATGAGGTGCATTTTAGGTAAATAATGACAGTTAAAATAACAGTGGGAAATGTGTCTGACAAAATGAACCAAACTTTTATCATATTTAAAGAACACTGACATAGTGATGATCACTGTACAAGTTAAGGAAATTAAACAAAATAAATAAATAAAAACACAACATGACATTACTCAAAACAAATTTGGTTACATCTGAGGTGACTGTGTGGAGTGATTACTATTTACAGCATGCACCAGCTATGAGATCAGAATGTACTCTTACCTTTTCATTCTAACACAATGCAGGAATTGTAACAAAGACAAATGACAGAAAAAATATGAGGTAGATGTTAGGGAGGGGAAACTGGAAATCATTCACTTTCAGAAAGCTAAAGTAATGTTTCGATCATGAGCATGAGGGTGGTGCTCCTGTCAGTTTAGTTACACCTAGAGAAGGAGAGGTACAGCAGCAGTTGAAATACAGGAAAAAAAGACAGAGGTAGGAGATAAAGGCTGACACATACTTTGAATGTGAGCTAACCTGTAGTGAAATCCAAGCATCAAAGTTTAAACATGTTTCATAGCTTAGCAATAACTAAAGGAAATGCATAAGTGCAGAGGGAAAATGAAATGTGACATGAGCTTAGGACAAATGCGTAAGTCATTTCAGTACGGTTCTCTTATAAAGAATATATGTTTATTACCTTTCTGAAGTGGGCAAGCATGTCAGGACTTCTTTCACACATCTCAGTGAGGAGAACAACTGATGTATGGAGAACTCCTGTGGGACACACGGATAAGAGACATGTTTTGAGGAGGTCTGATCTCCTTTTTCCTTGGACAACTTGCACTAAGTCTGTGAACTGAATATGAGGTCATGTTCAAAACCTGATTTTGCTGCTTTTCAAATTTTGGAAATGCTAACAGCACATAAAACTGTCAACATCAAATCTGTATGTGGTGTATACTTGAATATTTATGATTTATCATAGAGGACAATTTGTGCAAACATAAATATGCATGATAAATATGCATATAAATATGTATTAAGTCACTGTTAATAGGTCAATATTCTCCCGTGAAGGTCATCTAAAACCTACAGTCACTTCACATAGACAATGAATGCATAATATGGAGTGAACTACAGTTTAGTGTGACAAAAGATTTGAGTAATATGGCAGAATGAGTCTAATGTCCGTGATATGCATCTAACATATGTGTAGCTTGACAGATGCCCTTCAAGAATCAACAATTTGCACAGACACACAAGTCACAAATTGTATAGATGTAAATTATAGGCAATTTATAGCTAAGCTTTGTTATCCAAATTTGTGAAAACAGTAGTGCTACCATAATTTCAAGTTTCAGACCCACTTCACCCGCAGTGAGACACAATGAGATGGCAAGTTAAATGAACTGAAAAGGGTGACGTTTATGCTGTGCGAAGTTTTCAGGGACTGTTTTCATTTGGCCCAACATCTTATTTTTTGTGTTTTCTATTGGCACAAACTGGCTAAACAGGAACAAGTAAATGTTGACTTAACTTAATATATCACGTAAAACAACAGCGACAATCAAAAAAACAAAAGTGCATTTTGTGTTATCTGAGGCAGCCCCTGTTACACTGCTACACAATGTCACCAAGGATCGGGATATTTCAGCACTAATAAAAAAAATAAATAAATAAAAAAAGATCTTTGTGACATATCTACGCTTTGTGGAGGACAGGCAAGTCAGGGAGATGATGACAGACTCATTAATTTACTTTCCTCTGCAAAGGACACTACAAAAAGGACGTTAGCTGCCCAGCTGTTCAGAGCAGTACACAGTGAGTGGCAGAAAATAGGACAGTGTGCATTTGTTTAGGCCAAGGGCACTTCTCCAACAGCTCCCCCTGATAAAACATGTATATTTACCATGGTTCTTCTCGCTCAGCAGGTTTTTTGTAGCTGGGAGGAACATTTCCATAAGTTCTGGAACCTTCCTGATGACGTGAACTGCACACAAGGCTGCCTGTCAACAAATATTTAGGAATTGTCAAACAAAGGAGAATTTTACTTGAAACTCAGTAATAGTACCTTTGGGTGCTTAGCAGTAACAGTTTAACACATCAGATTTTAGTTATGAACTGTCAACCATATTTCAGCTCCTCTGGGTGCAACTATTATAATAATAATAATGCATTAGATTTCTATAGCGCTTTTCGAGGCACCCAAAGCGCTTTACATTATTGATGCATTATTCTTTCGCTCTCACATTCTCACTCTGGTGGTGGTAAACTAC
>JAPQRQ010036643.1:0-11219 GCA_037367365.1 Apogon talboti | reverse complement strand
AAACTCCACACAGAAAGGCCCCACCGACTGGTGTTGGGATCGAACCCAGGACCTTCTGATGTGAGGCACGAGTGCTAACCACTGCACCACCGTGCCGCCCTGATAGTATTTCCATAAGACAAAATAAAATGTCTTTATTTATGAGGCATCAAACACCTTAGAACAACTCCTGAAAATTTGATACATCTATCCTGAATAGTTTGAAAGTAAAGCTTTATTGAACTAAGCTTCTATTTCTGTTCCACATTTTTACAGTAAAATCAATGTCGTGCCCCATGTTTTCTCAAAAACAAATGAAGATATAATGCTGAGATTTTTTATGGTGGTCACTAGCACTATTAACATTATTTCTTGAAAGTATAAGCAAATCGGATATGCCCAGTCAGGGGGTCTCCAGTCATTTTACATGGACTGACCCAGCTGGGTAAGGATTAGGGAACTGGAACACACTGAGGACAACTCCTGGTGAGGTTGGGAATGTCAAGATGCTAGTCAAACAGCTGCAAGACAAAAAAAAATGAGCAAAGAAAAATTAAGAAGTCATATGTGTGGGGGTGGTTTTCCAGCCTTTAACTGTCACCAGTAAGTATCTGTGGAAAAACACTCACATTGACTTGAGTAAAGTGAGATTTTATACAGATTCAGACACCTTTGTAAAGCCTTCTGTCATCTTGCGTTACATGCATCTTTATATTGTCTCCTTATCTTAAATAATGAGTGTTAGAATTAATATTTGTAGCACAGTGAATGTGCTGCAACTGTAAGTCTGATTCACGCATGCACACACTCACTCATACACATGGTTTTGTCGATTGGTTTGTGCACAAAACCAATCCCTTATCCACCCATTTTACAGTCACCATTTCTGTTCATCCTCTCCACTGTTGTTTTCCATTTCTGAGTTTCCTTGTTGCCTCTGTTCACCTGTTTATTTTGTCCATTCGTAAAAAGAAGCCATTATTTCTCCCCCCCCAGGCGAGAGACGACGATGGCCTCGGTGGGAAATTACCCCAGCACAGCTTTACTCAGGACACGCCCAGGCTTGTCTTCAAGACAAACAGCGATGTGCTTGTAAGGACCATAACCATTTAACACCAGATAGAGTTTAAGCTTGATGGCTACTGCACAAATATGTTTTGATGTTGTTTATTGTTAACAGTGTATAATTTTCTAGTCATTTCTTTTTCCTGACATGTCACTGGATTGAGAGGTTCATATTTGGGCATTGAAAGTAGACATCAAACAGCAGATTTAGGTTATCCCAAAAAATAACTCACAATACCACCCAAGCGGCTTTATTTGTCAGCTTGTTTCTTTTTTTTTTTTTTTTTAGCTTGTTTTGTATTAAGTTTGCTAACATTCAAGTTGGCTTTCATAACTTTTTCATGCATAATCATTTGTTTTGCCATGTCTATTATGCATATTCAACAACTTAGGTCTCCATCATTTCTAACAATCAGACAATGTTAACACATGCAAAGATTAAATGGCATCATCCTCAACACAGACATGTATCATATTCACACACAAATACTGTATATATACAGTGTTTATTCTTTTGCAGTGACTATTGATTGATTTATTTATATCTATGTAAAAAGAATAAGCGTAAGTATCAAATACAAGGGTGTAGACTTCAGTCGGAAATTGCAGGGACACATTTAGAAAGTGTCTGGGGATTCTCCGGAAAAATTTATGGGTCAGACTTCATTTCAGACATTCTGGTGGTTTTATGAACCAGTTTGTGTGTTTTCTGTGTCAGTGTAAGATGGAAATGCATTTATGTAAAGGAAAACACCAAATGAAATCAAAATGACCAGGTACTGCATTGCCGATAAATTAAATGAAGAAACACTAAATTGTAAAACTGACATGAAATAAATGCTGGTTTTTGATGACTTGAAGCTTCTGCATTGGCATATGATTAGATGTGAGGTCAGGGAGGTTGATTTCATTGTTCAACGTCCCAGCAGCATCGACAGCACATATTAACATACTGTATCTATAAGCAACCATCTAGATGACTGTATTAGATGATGTTTGGCTTAAAGAAAGGAGAAACAAGCAGAAATTAAACATCAACTCAAATCAAATGACTGGGAATACATTTTCTTAAGTAAGAATAATCACAATTTATTTAACCTCTCCATTCCCACTAGATTGCCAGCCATCCAGTTGCCATTTTCTATTTAATACATTACTTTCTGCAATAAAACTTTAATATTTGCAATATAGGCATGTTGTATTTTGTTAGAAAGCTTAGATTCTCCTCAGTTGAGTTTACAAGTTTATTTTATAATAGTCCTGAGCACCAAAATGTTAACCAAAATTAGTGAAAGAATCAGCTGGGTGGCGATTGAAGCTAATGAGACTAGTGTATGAGTTCAGGTTGTGTTTTAGCCACATATTGAAAAAGGAAATTTTCCATGTCATTGATTCATTTTGGCCTTTTGGTTATAAGCCTTGAGAGTTGGTATGATAAATAGGCATTAACATAACAACATTATCACAAGTTAGGTGGGAAGGAACAGGTTAAATATGCATCTGTATCCAGTCAGTAGGAAGTCGACAGATTCAATGCAAATGCCTGCAACAGACGACAGAGACGCGATCTGTTGGAGGACGGTTACATGTGACCTGAGACGTTAGGTCTGGCGCTTAAATACATTTAATAGCTCAAAACTTTCTGCACCATTCAAAACACATCACACATATCTGAGTTTTGGGATTATTTTCAGAATATATAAGCCCAATGATGACAAGTATACCAACCATAACAAGTGAAAACATTGAAATAGATTAATATATAAGGGAATGTGTCATTATTAACGCCTCTGTGGCAGCACAAAAGATTCAGTGGATGTATGAGCCAATAACATGCATCTGTAAGTAATGCAGCTTCTTCCTTAGCTTCTTTCATGTTTCTAATGGAGGGAAAAATGCACATATTATAAATACTGAGGGGCGAATCCCCTGCATCCCCTAAAATCTGTACCTATGATCAAATATCTTACATTTTCATGTTTTTCAGTCCTTGATCTCAATGACATATAGTCCCACATTTATTACCTAAATGCTAACAGCTAGTTTCTAGGAATATTTTGTTCTATCATAACTTATAAGTAAGTTTGTACTTACCATCGCAGCAACATTCCTGAAAAAAACAAAACAAAACAGAGCAAGAAACATGAGTGTTTGTGCAATCAGACTGGTTCCCATGTTAAATTTTGTCATAAAGATAAAATTCAGGAAAATTGTTATAAAGTATCACACAGTGCCCTTTTTTCTGTTCAAAAACTCAGTATTTACTGTATTTTGGCTGCAGTTTTATCTCCAAAAAGAGCTCCAAGATAATCTGGCTTGTTTATGGAGGAGCGGTCGGATTCTATTCTACTCTTGTCCCTCACCTCTTAATACTTCATCTCAGCAATTAATGTGGGTAGTAAAATGTTATTATCGCCAATAAAAAATGGCCCAAAACTGTGAAAACAAGACCCCAGATGTAATAAAGCCACATTTATCTTTAAGTGAAGATGTTACACATTAAAAGGCAAACACGCACGCCGACAGCCACATGCCATTGGAGACATTTCATCTCGCACAGGTCCGCTCTGCTGCAGTGACATTCAAACACAATCCTGCTGATCTCACTCATCATTCTTACAGGTGGAGTTATTTTACTCACTGTGTGCGAGAGAGTGTGGTCTGTGAAATACAGGGCAATTGAGTTTCACCTGGCCAAGTGAGAATGGCCTTTATATGTCACATCTATAATAAGTGATGGCGGTGGCTGGCTGTGATAAGAGTAGCCTGACAGGGAGTGCACTTCTGGTTTCCCTCTGCCTTCACCCACACTTTAAACCTTTCACACAGTATTCAGATTTTAATGAAGCAGCCTGCAGCACAGACTTTGAAACTTTTGAAAAGGATTTGAACCCGATATGTTTTCTCTTTACCTAGCCAGGTAATTCTAAGTGTTAGATTCTTCAATAAATGAGGCCACTGTAAACTGATAGTTTAGCTAATCATACGTCCACATGTTGCAGATGGTCTGTTAAGCCCTGCCAAAGTTTCATTTACTTGTGTAAACTGCAGTGGAAGTTTCATTCTGTTTTCTTTTTCCAATGGACCAGGTGCTTTAAGATGACAGTGTCTTGCTACATGGTCTATTTTTTTCCAGCTGAGTCCAAGGTGTGCCTTTTTCACAACACCGATCAAGATGAATTGTCAAGAGTGAATGTCTTTCCAGAGATTGTTTGGAGTGTGAGACGACTAAACCAAAAACCAAACGACGTGCTCACTTCAAGCACCTGGTTCATTTTCATGGGTTTAATCCTTGTGTTTTGCACTCTGTGATTATGCCAGCAATTTGAGAAGTGTCAAAAGAATCACATATCAACCTTAACAGGGGGATATACAAGCCTGTCCCTTTATGCACTTTTCCTGCTTAAACCTCTTCATTCTCAAAAACCTCTTCATCCTACACATAAAACCTCTCCAGGCACTGCAGCTTCATATGAAACCTTACAATCTTTGCGCCGTCTCAAACTCTCCAGCCTCTTAACTCTCTGCAACCTCCTCCTCTTCTTACTCTTCATTATCTAAATCCTTGACATCCTCTGCAATCTCTTCAACATCTGCAACCTCTTTGCCTCTGCCTGAAACTTTCTCCTCTTCTGCAGCAACCTGTTGGTCAACAACCTTTCTTCTTCTGTGAGACTGCTGCAATTAAACACTCTTCATCCACATTCCTTAACCATCATGTCACATGTCAGCCCAGCAAACTTGTTAGACTAAAACAATTATACACTCTAACTAGCTGTTGTCTGATCTCAGAAATCTTAAATTTCACTAGCGTCGTCACTGAGTCACAAGGTGGGATGTTCAAGAAAGCGATGACTGCAGAGGTGACTGCACTTGTTTTGAAGCACGATAATTGTTGTAATGCAAACAGTTATACTACACCACCAATGCTGGTTCGTTGGCCACGATGGAAATAAATGACCGTAATTACATTCAACTGCAAACATCTGTGTGCAGGAGTGGGGAGAAAGCAAGAGGGAGAAAGCACAACTCCATTAGCGTAATGCGCAGTGAAATTTCACTCACAGTGCAGAAAGTCGTTAAGTGCTCTCCATCTGTCTTTCTGAGATGAGGAAAATTCAGCACATTTATTATTTAAAATATCCTGGGCCTACCATTATCAAACTCAACTTGCAAGAGCACCTTTTTGACTTTTACTCAGTCATGGCTCATTGAATTAGCCAGGACTAAATGGGCAGTTAAAAAGTGTAGAATTCAAGGGACTGACATCTGAGCACCACCGGCGTGGTGTTTAAGCTGAGCAGTCGCTCTGTAGTCCGCCGCAGAGCAAACAGATCTGTTCTGTTCTTGCTGCCGACAACCTGTCACTTCAGAAGTTAGCTTCAGAAATTCTTATTGAAAAAAAAAAATTTCAGAAATAAATTTTGAATTGTACCATTGTAAGTTTTCCTTCCTAAATGTCTCTGAACACATTTTTAAGATATCCACCCTTTTGGAAGATGCTTTAGCACAACTGCTGCACTTAGTACTGAATGATCTGATGTTAAAAACCTACAGTATTTAAAGAACCTGATGTTTCATACACGTAGCAGCTACAGGACATCAGGATATATATTCTTTTTAGTCCTGGCCAGTGGTAAAGTGTATATACCCAGAGCCCATGCTAGTCTAATGTCTTTCAGCTGCTGCCAAACAGGATCCTGCCAAATATAAGAAGCAGTGCGCAAAACGAGTGTATCCTCCTTCCGGTTGCATCCCTCAACTTATTAACATTCAGCAGGGGGGCTTAAGGGTCTGTGTGATGGATGGATGTCGTTGAGGGGTCTGACAACTGATTAATGCCTTAATTATCTCCAGCGAGGACCTGCCACTCCTCCCAGAGCTGACAGAGTGAGCTGTGTGTGGCCTGACGAGTAACGCCGTGTTCAGGGCTCGCCCACTGCTATCTGCTCTACCAGGGTCACATTCATTTTCTTCGCAAAGAAAAATTTGCAGTTTTTGTGCTGGAAAGGTGTTTAACGTTGATGAAACAGTGTTACAGGGGGTGTTTGGGGATTTTTTACCACTGCAGTCAGACAACTTTTCAATAGAGGCAATTTTTTTACACAACTACTTCATGCATCACATTTAGATTCTGGCTTTTTTTTTTGCATATAGAGGAGCCTCAGAATTAAGTCAAACATTTCATGAAAAATGTGAAGTTTCAAAACTAAAATATTCACATCTCATCATCGCAGTTTGTGACAGCAAAATTTCAGAAATGCAATTGCTGTTTCAAGCCAAATTATTTGAAATCAGGGAACATTAAAGTAGTGAATAGTGAATTTGTATTCATTCGTAGATTGTTACAGACAAATATCTTACATTACCTGACCTCAAATTAATCCCAGAACACCCATAATTGGTTTAGTGTCTATTAATTCTATATTATTTTGATAATGATATTAATAGTCATTTAATTTCTTTGAGCTATTTTTTAGCCAGTCAAATATTTGCACAGATTCCACAGAGTTTGGGTGCAGTCTAAAATAATGTGACTTAGTACTGAGTATATGGTTAAAATAAACATAATTCTTCATGTTTCTTCTTAAACTAATTATTATGTTCATCTACTCTGGTACAACACTAACTACAGGACCCTGTTTGTGCAAAATCATTTTTGTCTTGTTTTGCCGCAGATGATAGTCTCATAGGGATCTGTGGTTAAATGAATGTCTTTATTGCCAACAGAAGGTGTAAATGGACATTCCTTGTTAGACCGAAAGTTATAGACAAAGTCACTTCAAAAGCACTCAGCAGTAAAATGCCATCAACTGCACATTTGCCACTCAGTAGAATAACACATCAACTGAGAGGCACGGATACATATAAATTCAGTTCATACACGCATGTGCACTTATATATTTGTAATTTTCAAAGTTAAGTGTTTGTTCTTGACAGAACTGTGAGAGTATTTAGAAAGTGTTTCCTTAAAAAAAATAGACTTTTAATGTGTTCATCTCCAGATGGTTTGGAGGCTGAGCTTCTGCTTCCCAGTCTACTTCAAAGGAGACTGTGTTGTATTTCATCAAGAACAAATTACAAGTCTTTTGTATGCAGGGTGACAGGTGCTGATACATTGTGTGTATTGTGTGTGTGTGTTTTTTTATTGCAGGTGTGTGATTGGTGCAAACACATTCGGCACACAAAGGAGTACCTGGATTTTGGTGCTGGTGAGCGGAGGCTGCAGTTCTGCAGTGCCAAATGCCTGAACCAATATAAGATGGATATTTTCTACAAGGAGACCCAAGCTGCACTGCCTGGAGGACTGTGCAACCCAGGACATGGGCCCGCTGTCGATGGTAAGGCGGAGTGCAGTGGAGGCGTTCAGCTGCTCACTCCTGAATCCTGGGGAACGCCATTAACAGATCTTCGACGTAAGGCTCCATCACCAGGGGGACCTTCCACCACCTCTGCATTGGCCTCCTCTACTTCCTCTGTCACCTCACCCTCAGACAACGCTGCTGTCTGCTCCCCATCCTCATCCTCCTCAGCTAAGATCCCCACACCCAGACCACATGAGAGCCCCACACTCCCCCCTCCACCTGTTCCTACTTTGCACCCACCTGTTGGGGTTCCCTCTGGTAGCCCTCCCATGGTCATGACACCTCGGGGGCCCATGCCTCTGCCTCTGTTCATGGAGCATCAGATGATGCAACAAATCCGTCCACCCTTTCTTCGTCCCTCTGCCCACCCAGCAGGGCCCAACAGTCCCCTTTCAAATCCTATGATCCCTGGTATTGGTCCACCACCTCCCCCTAGGCCCCTTGGTCCAGCATCCAGCCCCATGCACAGGCCCCTGCTTTCACCACATGTCCACCCCTCTTCTAATCCCAACCCCGGCATGATGCCTCCCCACCCTGGTATCCCGATGCCGGGCCTTCCCCCCTTTCCCCCAGTCAACATGATGCACAATGGACCGATCCCCCTGCCTCCAATGATGAACTTTGGCATGCCATCCTTGGCCCCACTGGTACCCCCACCTACTCTCTTAGTTCCTTATCCTGTTATAGTACCTCTCCCAGTCCCAATACCCATTCCAATACCCATCCCAATCAGCCCTAAAACTTCCGGGGACCAGCAGGAAAACAGTGGTCCTGTTCGTAGTGCTCCAGAGTCCTCAGAAGCTTCATCTTCTCGGGGCCATTCTCCAGGTATGTCTGGAGGAGACAGAGGGGAACATAAAGTAGAGCCAGCTGGTGCTGAGCGTATGTCTCCTGGACGCTCTGGCTCAGAGAGAAGAAGGGCAGTGGTGGACTTAACTGTGAAGGCAGAGGACAATTCGGGAAACCTTTGTATAACCAGCGGCTCAAGAGCAATTGATGGGGTTATTGATCTAACTGTGGGACAGAGGTCTTGCCAACAGCAGGTCATTCAGAGGGTGCTCCCTGGAGTGCAGGTCAAAGTAGAAGCAGAGATTGAGTCAAGATCTCCACCAGCTGCAGGGCTAGGGAGGGAAGAAAAAGGAGGCCAGGATGGGACAGAAGGGACCTTCTCACAGGGTCTTCTCAATCCTATAGAGGCTGAGGGGGCCACACACTCGTACACACTGGAATCATCTGGGTCACCATCCAGCAACAACAGCCCTTCTCGCAATGCTAATCCAGCAGCAAGCCAACTTAATTCTTGTATTTCTAACCCACAACCCTTACCTACCACAGCACGGAATCAGCCCCAACCTCCATCCCAGGATCAAAATAGCCCGGCTGCTCTGTGTAATGTCATAGTCAACGGTACAGGATGGCATTCCCTTCTCACTCCTGCCTTTGAGTCTGACCATAAAGGAGAGGGGGTTACAGGAGAAGGACAGGAGCAGCCAGCCAACGGTGAGCTGGAACGGGAGGCACTGAAAGAGAACAATTGCTCAGTGGGAGAATGGGAGCCAGGGAAGAGGGGCTCAGTACAAGACGAGGTGGCAGAAATAGGGGAGGGTAAGCCAGATCCTGACTCCAACTTGGAGGAGGGCGAGCATGCCTATGCCCTGCCACTGCTCTCCACCGGAGGCTGTGTGGTCATCCAGCCTGTGCCAAAGCCCGGTGCTGACAAGACGGCCTACCTGTCCTGCTCCATCAGTGCACCGCTTTCAGCTGGAGGGAGCCCAGAGCTGGAGCCGCCACTGAAGAGGAGGTGTCTGCGAATCCGCAATCAAAACAAATGAGGTGAGCTCCTCCAAATGTCCACCCTAAAACATTTACAGCATCTTCTGCAGTTCATGTCAGTTGAAATAATTATTCATTTTGTGTCCAATGTGTCTTGCTAACAACTTACTTACTTTACTTAGTCATGTGACACTTAAGTAACATTAGCTATCTCCATTTTTTAGATAAGGTAACTAGTGATGCACACTGTTACCACTGCAGAGGAACAGATGAGAAGCACTGAGGCACTTAGGAGTGAGCAGGATTTTCAACAAAAATATCTGACAGCAATACATTAGAATGACTCTACAGGCTGTTATCATGTTTGAAGGCAGCTGAAAAAGTCAGGGAAGGTTCATTTTTTAAAGTATGTTTATGATTTGTTCACACATTGGAAATTAAAAAATTAAACATTTTTTACAGAAAAGTGCATGCTGGGCATCCTGTTTGTCACCTGGTAGATTGTGTACCATGTAGGCTGAGGCATTACTGCAGCAGCATGGGTTTGACTCTGACCTGAAGCCATTTTTTCTCCCAATATTTCCAGTCTCTCTCCCCTTTTACTATGTAATAAAGGTGCACAAAGCCCACAAAAAAGTCACCAATTTCACTTAAACCCCTTCAACATCTTTAATGAGATGTTTTCTTGTGCATATTTCATTTCCAAACGTGTGAGAGTCAGCCACAGGATTATTTTCTGTTTTGATTGGCTCTATTATCTCTTTAAAATGATGCAATCACTTCAGAAATACAGAATGTGGTGCCCAATTCAGGGATGTGCAGAGTATAGTTCAGGCTCACACACAGTAAGAGGTGAAACAACCATCAGCTGAATTATTATCCAACGCTAATGCCAAAATGACTTTATTATAAAAAGGTTAGTGAAGTAGGAGCAACATAATATGATGGTAATACATCTTGGCAGGAGCAGGGGAATATGCCAGGACTTCCCCAGCTGTCTTACCAGAGGCATTTATAGAGCACAAATGCACTTACTAACTACTTTAAATATAATTCCAACACTCAGTCATGGGTTAGAGTATAAATGGCAACATCATAGAAAACATGCATGCTGAACTTGCTTTGATTTCCCAACGTATCTTATGTCAATTGGCCTGTCAGACATGAATGAACTAATATTAGAGCAAATACAAATGTGTTTACAGCGTAGATGTATGTTTCTCATATCATTACCAGTATTATTAGTGAAATAAAGCAGTTAGCTAACAGAGCTTATTTGACTTTATACATTTATTTGTACGAGCTGGCACCGTTCCCATTATAAGGCAGAATACTTGTTGCTCTTCTTTGACTGGCAGATTAGCTCTATAAGATGCAGAATGGAAATGGGAAGTCTTTCATTCCAAAGCATTCATTGAAAATGTTAATATCAAATTTAATGATGCACTCCTCGGGTTGTTAATTAAATGAAATTATATTCAAGAGCAACTGAAGACCAATTCAAGTTGTGGTAACATGAGGCGAGTGCTGTGAATTAGAGTAATTAATAATGACAAAAGATGGAAATGAAGCCCCATGCACTGTTCATTCTGCTAAAAGCAAAGCTAGGCAGCTAAAACGAATCCTAAACGTAATGGAGAAAATGTAAGTGTCAGATTTTTAAATATATGGTCTTTTTGATCATTAATATAGAAGAATACTGAATCAGTTTGCTGTATCTCATGTTTTCCATTGGTGAGTAATATCACATGACATCCATTATGAAATAGCTAAAACATTATGTAAAATTTATGCCACCAGAGTAGCAGATATTGAATATTTCATCCTTTATTTGCCCCAAAGTGTCCTGAAGCTGATACTGCTTGCATGTACCCAAGTGAATAAACCATATTTTGGAAGCTCTGCTGAAAATGTGCTTTTTCTTCAGTTTCATCCTCAGTGGCTTCTCAGTTGTTTGTGTGCAAATCTTGTACGAGTTCGGTTGGACTGCACTGATGGGATTGCCTGTTTCACCCAAAAAGGGCTTGGTGGTGGGGG
>JAPQRQ010036642.1:0-11222 GCA_037367365.1 Apogon talboti | reverse complement strand
CAGGTGTGCTGGAAGAGGGAAATATCTAAAACGTGCAGGACACCGGCCCTCGAGGACCGGAGTTCGACACCTGTGTCCTAGACTGTTCTTCTGTGTCATTTTTGCATTTTGCACATTAATGCGGTGGGCCGTATTAGAACCTTTGGCGGACCGGTCTCGGCCTGCGGGCCACATGTTTGACACCCCTGGTTTAGACACAAAGTTGACATTTCTGTCACAAAAGTCTACGTCTCCTACCTCAGTTCAGGCCGTCTTTTAGGTCACTTGTGCAGTTGTACGAGGCTGCAACAGAAATACAGAGCTTCCGTGTCACATTGCGGGCAGGTTTTGAGTGATACTGTCTGAATTACAGCTTTTGTTTCCTGTTGGATGCAGCCTGCGCTGTGTAAACCTTCCTCACCCATCACGCCCTGGTCAGCAGACTTTCCATCAGCAGTTCCTGCCTTATTGTGTCTGGAGCTGGGCAGATCCAGGGTGTTGTCCTGGTAACATCCTTCCTGGCACCCATGACCTTGTTAAATGGATGAGCAGACTGAGTCACTCATCCTTGTCAATACCATGAGTCATAGACGTGCATTCATTGGGTGAAATGCAGGTTTGGTCTGCCCATAAAAGGACAAAATAATCAGAAGTGAGACATTATTTTGATCAATCTGAGCAGAATAAAAGCTGTCCCACAGGGTGAGTACTCACAGGCAAGGCACAGGCAACCATTTTATTTCACTGTCGACCTTTTAAGGAGGGCATTTGTTGAATATTTGTGTGAATATCATGAAAACAGGGCCAAGCATTGTATAACAGTACTTAATCAAACAGAGCTGACATTAACTTTTTCACCCCGGCCTTTTGTTTTTGATTGCTCTCTGTTAACTGCTCTGTATTCCACTGAATTATGACCTTACTTGTTCTTATCCAGATTCGAGGATTGTAGCGTTCTATATTTCCCCCTCATTGTGTTGCCTTGAAAATGTATCGCAGTAGATCAAGCACCAGCTCCAGAAATAATGTGAGAACAGCACAAGGTTATGCAGCACAGATGTCAGTGCGATAATAAACAGGTGTTCATGAAACTGTTTGATTTTCATTGGTTGTTTGACACACACACACACTGCTTGGTATCCATGGATTTCATCTGGCGTTGGAAAGCTTGTGAATTATTTTGGAGAATGTGGCCTGGTTATTATACATTTTATTGGTACTGGTTTCTGGACTTCTACAGGGCCTGATCTGCCCAATAAGCAGGAAGGAACTAAGTGTACTCTGGAACTTTGAAATGATTTATCAAACAAATGAATGCATTCAGGTTGTCTGGTGCAAAAAGTGTGAAGTGGTCTGATACTGTGTTTGATATGCACTGGTGTTGGTAACCTGAGGTAGACACGCCGCTTAGCTTTCAATTTTCAAGATTTTGACAAAGATTTGTGTAAATGTTAAAGTATTTGATGTATTTATTGTATATAAATGTTTTGTTATGTGGGGTGTTGTGTCTAAAGTCCACAGACAGAGACAGTTCCTGTTGTTTCAGAACACCATAAATGCTTCATTACAAATTAAAGAATTATTATGAATTATTACTAACATGATCTAGTTCCAGACTTCATACATCAGTAAACAAATGCACTGTAAATGTATGAGCCTTTCTGGTATTTGTCAACTCATCTGAAGCACATCACCTTCCCATAGGTTTCCATTCCTAGCCCATATCAGTAGTTTTGTCTAACCTAAGCTTGGCTGTAACAGCCACCATCGATATAGGACAGCCTTTTGGAAATAATCTCTCTTAATCTTTTCTATTCTGCTGCTTTTTGACTAACAGTCAAGTCCAGTAGTGGTTTTGGAGTGGAGATAAAAGCCCATAGTGTAAATCAAATGCTGCTAAATAGACAAAGTTTGCCACCTAATGGAGAGAATGCAGCACTGCCTTCAGTATGCTTTGTTTCTCTCACAAAGGACATGTTATTTTTCTGCGTCCTTCCTTCTGCTTCGATATACTTAATTTTAGCTGCATGTTTGTGTCTGTGTTTGATAAGTGTCTACATATGTAGTCTAATGTGCATTGTTTTGTATTTTAGTCTTGTGTAAATAAAGCAGAGCAATTCATTACATCTCTAATTACTGTGAAGCTGTGATAAATAAGTGAAAGTTAGTAGAATTAAGATAATGATAATAAATAATATAAGTATTCCATTTCATTTCTGACCCTTTCTCTTGTGTTCTTTTTCAGATCCAGTGATCCCCCACATTTGAAGAGGTGGTCATCATTGTTGTGCCACAGTCTGTTCCTGTAACCTGTAGTTTCATGGAGGGGTTTTCAGTCGACTGACCCAGTAGGCTGCCTCACTGGATCAGCAGCCATGTCCGCCTGCAGCACCTTCACCGAACACGTGTGGAAACCAGGCGAATGCAAGAACTGCTTCAAACCCAAGAGTCTGCACTGTCTGACTCAGAGTGGTGGAGGGAAACCTCTGTCTGAGCAGAGGCCTCCTACAACCCAGCAACAGAATCCACCACCTGCTGGGGCCAGAGCCAACCCTAACCTTACCCACAATCCACAAAGGCCTGGCAGTGCTTCTGCTCGTTCGGGACATTTCCGTCCACCAGTGGCTAAGAAGCCAACGATAGCCGTTAAGCCGACTATGATGCTGCCCTCCTCCTCTGCAGTACTGGATTCAGATGGCAACCCACAACAACCAACAAATGTAGTTGAACGGGGCAAAACATCAGCCTTCACAGTCTGGAATCGCAATGGACTCAACCGTAAAAGGCCTGTCGGGCCCTGCAACAACAACGAAGGAGAGGATGGTAGTGAGGAGATTGAGCGATATGGACAACTGAGCCCAAGGACACCTAGTGGTAATAACAACAGTGGACTGACTGATGTTCTAAAGGAGATTGCTGGGTTGGGGCCAGGACCTAGTCCTCTGCCCCTTTGTGGCTCCAAAGATTTGTTTTGGGGACGTATCAGTAATTCGTACAGACGGTCCTTGGAAAGAGGCCTCCCTGCCTCCAGCTGTCTGGCCATGGAAAGCAGCAGCTCTGGGGGTGGTGGTAGTAGCACTGCTCAGAAACGAGTATCTCTTAGTGATAGTACTGAAATTATCAGCACAGAAGGTGGTCGCTTTTGCTACCCCGACTTTTCCAGTGAAGGTGAAGATGATGAGGATGAGGAAGAGGAGGAGGATGATGAAGAGACTGAAAGGGACGATGATGAACATGAGAGCTGGGATGAAAGTGATGAGGAGTTGCTTGCTATGGAGATCCGTATGCGAGGCCAACCGCGATTTGCAAATTTCCGTGCTGCCACATTGTCTCCAGTGCCATTTGCAGTAGGGAAGAAGTGGAATACTGTGCCACTTCGCAACCGCTCCCTACAGCGCATTTGTGCTGTGGATTATGATGACAGCTACGATGAGATCTTGAATGGGTATCCGTCTATGGACTCAAATGGAGCTCTTCTTCCTTATGGGCCTCATGACATGCAAGGCAGTGGTTTTCTCTCAAATTCAGAGTCCACTACCTCTCCTGACTCCTCATCGTCACTGCCAGAGGATTCACGTACAACCTCCAGCAGTGGAAGCAGTGCTCCCTGTGCCCTTCGCAATGGATTACATTCACCCACATCTTCAAAGGCACCTATGCCTTGCACTTCCCCAAAAAAGGAGCCGGTCCACAGAGCATTAAGCCCACTAAAAATGACTGAAACACACAAGGCTGTCCTGGCCATTAGGTTAGAAGATCAGGATGGCAGAGAAGGCACATCAATGCCCCAGGCTCTCCCCGGTCAACCAGTCACAATCAGTTTTAGTCCCACAGAAGAGCAAGCTAAACCTTACCGTGTAGTAAATCTGGAAAAATCACTGATCTGTAAACCGTATACTGTAGTTGATGTGTCAGCATCCATGGCCAGCAAAGATGAACAAACTCCCAGTTCAACTCTAAAAACCCAAAATCCATCAATGCCATCCAGTCCTACATCGTTCTGTAGGACTCCCGTGGGCCAGCCCCTTTCTCCAGCTTCACCTAATTCTCCATCTTTTCCTGTTTCACCAGCATCACCCACTTCTGTCGCACCATCAGGCACCCCCCGAAAGAAAACAGGGAGCATACGTTACCAAGAAGTGTGGACATCGAGCACAAGTCCTCGGCAAAAAATACCTAAAGTGGATCTCGGGATTGGAAGTACTTCTGGCCCCTCAGTCCCTTCTCAGCACTGCAGTCACAAGTCAGCTCCTACTTCTCCCATAGCGGGGGTGTCTTTCTCACGAACTGTACCAGTGAAGTCTCCTAACTTATCAGAGATCAAGTTCAACAGTTTCAATAATGCAGGGATGCCTCCTTTCCCTATTATCATCCGAGATGAGCCAGCCTACGCCCGCAGCTCCAAAAATGCTGTGAAGGTGCCTATTGTTATCAATCCAAGTGCTTATGACAACCTAGCTGTGTACAAGAGCTTCCTGGGACTCAGTGGGGAGCTACCACAGCCCAAAGGGGTAGGTAACAGGGTGCCTAGTCATACCTATGAAGAGATTGGATCCTCTGAGAGTGTCCAGTCTTCCTCAACTGAGAAAACCATGTCTGGTAGAGGCACATCAGAAAGGACTTCTCTTGAAGAGACAAAAGCACATCCAGAGACGCTATCAAAAGCACCACATTTAATGTCTAGATCCACTTCAGACTCTAGTACTGTGACAAGCACTGTGACAAGTACCACAGTTGGTGCCCTCTCTCCGACCACATCAACAAATTCATCTGCCATAAGTATGAACCCTCCTAAAAATAACCATTCTGCCAATCCCGTTACAAACACATGTAAGACAACTGGAGACAGTACTTGCAGTAAAGATGATGATACCAGCATAACTTTATCTGGGTCAGTTGGAAGTCACAGAGAGGAGGCCAGTGCTGTGCTTTCACAGATTGTGGCGTCCATCCAGCCCCCCCAGTCTCCACCAGAATCACCCTCAGCACGGACTAAAACTTTCAGTTCGGAGGACTTATATTCCCTCCCACCCGATGCAATGAAAGAGACCCTTACCCGACCCAAGTCTCTTTTTTCCACAGCTGATGTCTGTCTTACCAAACCCAAGAAGGAAACACCCTCGAAAGTTCTGTCTAAATCACAAAGTGCATCAGCTGCTGTCTCACTCTCCAGCCCGCGGTCGGAGCCTAATGCCCCCTTCCCTCCTCCCAGATCAACATCTTCACCTTACCACGCTTCAAATATCCTCCAGAGACATTTTGGCAATTGGACGAAGAGTTCTGGCTCCAGTTCACCTCTACGACCCAGTGAGGGTGACACAAGTCCAGGTGGAGAGGGGAGACGTGTTTCTGCAGAGAGTTCCAAACCCAAACGTTGGATATCTTTCAAGAGCTTCTTCCGTCGGCGGAAAGACGAGGATGAACAGAGGGACAAGCTGGAGAGGGAGAAGGAGAAAGGCAAGTTGGTCGGACTGGATGGAACAGTCATTACAAGGCTTCCACCTCCACCGGTCCAACATCATCACTGGTTTACAGAGGCCAAACCTGAGGATCCAACCCAGAAATCTACCATCATCTTCACCTACAAACCTGACACTAGCGGCACCCCTGGTGATGGAGATGGTGAACTGCGCATAGAGGAGTGCAGAGAAACTACACTACTGAGTCCTGAAGAGAGCAAAGAATCCAGACCTGTGAGCCCGGGACCAACACCATCACCACACACCGCTGGAGGTGAACTCATCAGGTATTTGACCAACATCTTTTTTTGAAACCATCATAACAAAGGCCACTGAGTGATTAATCCAACAATAATGGTGCAATTTGTGGTGTTTTTTTTTAGCTAATTTGTTTTGCTTGGTTTCAATTATCATGACAACCACATGTGAGATCATGAAATTGATGTTTATTTGCATTGTTTGCATGGTTTCTTATGTTGAGCCTGTATGTGGAGAGTTGTGTTTTTTGAATTTCAGAGAGTGGTGAGCTGAGGTGATTGGAAAAACTTTGCTCATGAACAAATTGAGCAGCACACATCAAAACGAGTCTGATAATAACAGGCCCTTAGTGACCCGTTAAGTAGGATAAGTAGCTTCTAGTACCTTCTATTACAGAAGGTCATAGAGTACGCATAGTGAGTCCAATTTTTCATCACAAAAATGAGAATAAATCAACGCGGCAGGACTCCACATCCCTTTTACAGATCAAAATAGAAAAAGGTAGTGTGGATATTTCCCTTTGGCACTTGTGAGGTAATTGAGGATCAAATAGTGGTCTACATTATGTTTAAGATCTGAGGCCTATTGAATTCATGTCAGTAAAAGTCTTGTAGAAAAATGAATCTCTTTTTTTGTATGCCCTTCTTTCTAAGGCCCTTACTGGAATCCTTAATAATCTTTCAAATCAATGACCACACGCTCTGCCTTTGTTGCGTCTTGCCTGTCTAATGAATCATGTTGCATCCGTTGCCTGTTTTGCCGCTGCACACAGGGACCGAGCTCCAATAAGACTCCTCAACCTTTGCCAGCTGCTCTTCCACCAGTGCCAGGAGTGCTTCTCCTCCTATCATGCATATCCCTCGTCACAAATTAGAGTTGTTTGAACTTCATTTGGCATGCCTCCACATCCAACCACATGAGCTCCACAGTCCACGTGGTCTCTTCCCTGATGCCATCCATTACCTGAGCAGTGTGCTCAGTGGTTCACCCTCCAGGAAGGAGAACTCAAATTACTAGCTATCCAACAGACATTAGACAGTGACTGTACTTCATTAATCATTGCCTAAGATTGCTTTTCTCCATTGCTTCTCAATTCCTCATCCAGTCTAATTGTTGTATTCTTGCATCATAAGTTACTTTGTCTCCTGTTGCCCTTTGTTTCATTTCTCAGGATAAGTGTCCTGCTGTAGTTCATAAAACATGTCCAAACTATTTTTTAGCTCATGAGTCTTTGCACTTTCATTACTTTTTATTGTAAGCAGTAACGTTCTTTCAAACATAAGGTCCACTAGGTATGTCATTTATTCGTTACATATTAAAACTGGATCATTAATTCCAAAATTAACCAGGATATTGACCAGACATGAAACTTGTGCGTCTGGGCCTTGCTTGTTTTTTTCATCCTGAGGAAAATGTATCCTGTGATGACCAGATGTTGCCTAATCATAGGTGATTCCAGACTGGTGGGGTGGCTAAACATGTGATTGACAGCTGTCATTGATCACTGATCAGATACTTGTACCTGACTCTGCTCTTCCACTCTGTGTCTCCATACGACGTCTAGAAAAGTGGCTTCATTTTTTTTTTTCAACTTACATTTTATTCTTTTTCCTTTTTCACATAAAGCAAGAACAATAACAACTATAACAAATCAAACAACATAACAAAAGAAGAAGATAAGAATATGGCTGCCAATTAAACAACATATTGCCATTTTTTTATATGACACATAATCACTGATCACTTCCAAAAAGATAAAATGTAAAAAAATCTGATTATTTACATGTATATACAAAAAAATTACATACATATACGTTTGTTTGTGAATGGTATATCCTTTTCTAAAAGAAAAATGATAAATAAATAATAAGTAATAAAAGGAGAAAAGTGGAACCACCCCACGTTCCTTTACACAGTCATCCAGTCATACCATTTTTTCCACTTTCTGGAAGCGTTCTTTTTTTAGTCTTAATAAAGAAGTCAGTCTTTCCATTTCTTGAATTTCTCCCATAATTTCCAACCAATTTTCAATTGTTGGGGGGTCAGTCTGTAGCCATTTCTGGGTAATTGCCTTCTTAGCTGCTGCCATGAATATTTTCAATAGATATCGATCCTTCCCTGTTATATCTTCAGGAAGCTCCCCCAAGTAAAGAACCATGAAAGTCATTGGAATTTGCAGGTTGAGAATGTGTACCATTGTTTGCCAAATATTTTCCCAGAATATTTGAATGTTAGGGCAGCTCCAAAAGGTATGGTATTGGTTCGGCTCACGCCCGCCGCAATTTCTCCAACATTTGTACACTGTAGATATTTGCTTTGCTTTCATTTTAGGGGTAATAAAGAACCGCATCAGACTTTTCCAACAAAATTCTCGCCAATAATTGGAAACTGTAGTTTTAAATGGTGTCTCACATATATTTTCCCATTGTTGGACAGTTGTTGTTTCCTTAGTCTCCTTTAGTGGCTTCATTTTTGTGTTTCTTTATATCTAGTTTTATGTTTTTATTTTGGCCAGGAGGAGACGACTGAAGGCCTTTGTGGTATTTCTTCCTCCTGATTTCAGCTCTTTCAGCTTTCAGCCCAGTGGCGCTGCATAGTTCATGTTAAACTAAATATTAGATCCCTCAGTGGTATGCATGACGTTGAACAGCAAATGGCATCCAAAATGACCATGACACGGAGTCAAACTCCATCCAGTTAGTTTCAACCTGCTATGAGTTTTCGGTACAGCGGTGTGGTGTAGGTTGTGTCCGCTCCGTCCAGTCTGTGATCAACTCAACCCATTGTATTTTGGAGTTGGAGATAGGAATGGAAATGTGGCATTTCAGATTGGTGTAGTTTCTCAAAGGCATTACAGAGCTGTCCACACGGCTGATGAAATAATCCTCTAGTATCCGTCCCATTACTCTTTCACCCTCTCTCTGCCATACTGATATTTTAGGAATATCATCTAAGGCTCATAGCTTCCTTTCAAGGTGCCTGGCTCTCCAACATCACTGTTTCTATTTCATGTAATTTTTCATTTCTCTTCCATGCCTTCCTTCCACATTCTTTCTCCTTTGAGCCCGGAGCTCTATGAACTCTTAAATATTTCACTCCTCCATCCTGTCAAGAGCTCGGCCCAATTCTGTCTCTTTTCAAGCTTTTCCTGTTGTTTTTTTTCCTTCTCCACTTCAGGCTGTAGTCCTGTTTTTCCTTTTGTTGCAGACATTTCTGTCCTGCTTTTCACTCCAGACAACTAAGACAACAACTAATAAGTGTACACTTGACCTGCTATTTATGTGCCGTGCCAAGCTAATGTCATGCTCAGACTGGATTTGTGTTAGTGTGCTATATCTGGCAGTTTGTTTGTTTGGCCAAAGTGATTTTGTTCCAGACATTACAGAGAAGATGATGGCATGAAACAACAACAACGTTAGTATGTACATGTTTTAAACCAGAGGAGTCAAACTCATCTTCTTTAAGGGACCACTTTGAGCCCAGTTCGACCTCAACTGGGCCGGACCAGTAAAATAATAGCATAATAACCTATAAAGAATGACCACTTCAAATGTTTCTCTTTGTTTTAGCACAAAAAACCTAATTAAATTCTAAAAATATTTATATTTATAAACTATCCTTTCACAAAAAAGAACAATAAGTAAAATTTTAACAATATTATGCCTCAACTTATCATTTGTACATCAGCATTACACACAATGTTACACAAACATTTGGTAACAGGCATATTATTATTAAAATTTTGGAGTTTGGAACTAAAATAAGAACAATTTCTACAATACTACATGCCAGCTTATTATCAACAGAACTTACAGATCGCTGTGGTTTGGCAAATGCACAAAACATTTAATAACAGGCACTGGTAAAATTACACCTAAAATTACACCTTTTCTTTATACATTTCAGGTTCATATTTGTTCAGATTGTTTGCATTTTGTTGTAAAAGGATAGTTTGTAAATGTAAATATTTTCATTCATGTAATTTTTTTCACATCAAGCCAAGAAAAAAATTAGTAACTGACATTATTTCTAGGTTATTATGCTATTATTTTCCTGGAGCTCACATTGGTGTGTATGTGGAACTGGAATTAAAAGCAGGTCTACACCCTTGGCTCTTAATATTTTCTGTGTAAATATTCCCAAATTCATCTCAGTATTGGAACCTTTGGGGGCCTGGGTTTGACCCACGGGCCACGTGTTTGACACCCCTGTTTTAGACCATTTCTAAGGAGCACCTCACCTTTGCTCCTGTTCTCTTTTTTCTGCCTTTTGCCGACATTCTTCTTTGAACCTGGTGTTTACAACGTGCATTATGAACTTGTCAATTAGTAACTAAATGACGTAGTAGGTGTGTTGGTCAGACAAACATTACTCTGTTTATTTTTAGGTTTTGTCTCAGCTCTATTGATTAGAAATATCATCCCACTGTTATTGTCTTATT
The DNA here is from genome assembly GCA_037367365.1 of Apogon talboti. Taxonomy (NCBI): domain Eukaryota; kingdom Metazoa; phylum Chordata; class Actinopteri; order Kurtiformes; family Apogonidae; genus Apogon; species Apogon talboti. Next base: position 1,085 of record JAPQRQ010036642.1, on the reverse strand, counting down.
TACAGGTTACCTCAGTGTTTTTCCACCAGTCCTGACGCTGCTTGAGTAGAAAATGTGACATGCTGTGTATAAGTATATTTTGCTCTAGTTAGGAGTGTTTTTCAAGAGCGTTTGGTTTTACAGACTAGTAAGTACATACCATGAGCCACTTCCACAGGTCATTCTGCTGGTCTTTTGTTTTGAATGGCAAAAAAAGGGTTAAATCATCCGGGGCTTTTTTGACTGGAAGCTGTTTTATTGGCTAAGAGTGGGCGTGCTCTTCAGCGCTGGCAGAGACACAGTACCTTAGACAGGTAAGAACATTCACCGAGGGACAGAAGAAGGAAAGCTACTGCCAGGAAAAGGTTCACTTTGTTCTTCACCGGATCCAGCGGAGAATGTAAACCTCTGCCTTCCAGATGGGTAGCTGTGTGAGCCAGTACAGTGGGTAAGCCGTGGTTGAATTCACCCGTACCTGTGCCCGTCGGGGGCACCAGAGGTCATGTTGACTCAGTTGGGAGGAGAGGTTTGTGTGATTATAGAGCTTGTGTTTTGGATCAGTGGTTGTTCAAAGTTACTGCACTGGGGCAGCCTCACGTTGTCTGAACAAGTCGGGTCCTGACATTGAAACATGTAGCAGACGTAAAGGTATTTCTTGTGTGAAGGGCCTCTGAAGGTGTCGATCCTCAATAGATGTGTGTAACAGGAAGGGAAGAAGAGGAAACAGAGTCAGTATTTGAAGTTATATGTTGGTTTCATATATTTTAGCAGTTATTTTTAGTTTATTTCACAGTTTATTCCCCGTTTCCGTAGCTCACTCAAAACCATGACAGGCCTTTTATGTAAACTGTCTGCTCCACTGTGGCAGCTTAGAGCCTGTTGATCAGCTGTCTTTACACACACAGACCATAAAGGTGACAGATCTGATGACCCAGGAGTGGAAACTAACACAGGGATCTGAGCACTTTTCTTTTGCTCACTTTTTGTTTGTTTTTTTATCCCGTCTTGGTTCAAATATTCCAAATTACTGTATTTTTTGGACTATAAGTCGCTCCGGAGTATAAGTCGCATCAGTCAAAAAATGCGTCATGAAGAAGAAAAAAACA
>JAPQRQ010036641.1:0-11227 GCA_037367365.1 Apogon talboti | reverse complement strand
GGGGGGGTAGACACATGGATGTACAGCAACTCAACAATTGATGGGAGGTGATGTTGGAGACAGGAGAGGAGCAGGCCACATATGTGTGATTTGCCCCAAGATAATCACAAGGAATAGAGACATTCTTTTTTTCCAATTACGCATGCTAAATATGCCACAGACTTGCCATAGTGGGAAAGAAAAAAACTAAATTGTCCTCACACTTAAATGTCCAGTTGAGTATTTTTACAAAGCAGTGGTTTGTGGATCATTTTCAGAAATGAATGTCTGTATTGCAGCCTCAGAGTGCAGCAGATTGACACATTCAACGTTTTGCTACAGGAAGTTTGATAAAAGCTGGAGCCCGGCCTTCTGAGCAAACAGAGAACCAGTTGTAAAGCACTTTGTCACGTCTATAGCTTAACATACTTCAGCGTATCGTGCTTCATGTCTCATGTCAGTTGTCCTTTGCCGTCTTTATCTAAGTCAGTGTGGCCCTCTGGACAATCATGTTGCTCATTCATGATGGAATTCTGGATGTAGTTAGCTCAGCATTAAGTTGATTAAGGAACGAGTCTGCATCTGTTGAAGGGTCCATATGCAATTGCGGGACATTTTGAGGTTGAAAAGTTCTGAAAAAAAAAAACCAAACGTGGTAATTGTGGTTTTCTGTGTATTTATCCTGCAGAGAATGCCACGTGGGTGTCTCAGAGCCTCAGATCTGCAGATTTCTGTTCACTAAAGAATCCAAATCAAGTCAAGTCATTTTAGTATGTCACATCTGAAGGTAAAAAATAATATTACACACATACAAAAAAAGTTGGAATACCTAATGTACTGTAAGTCTGTTACTGTAATTTAATTTGGCCCTTGTTTTTGAAGCTACTCTTTGTCATTGTCTTCACTCATGAGGACGTCCTAGCTCCACTGGCTGACCAGGACACAGTGGACGGTCCAAGTCACTGTCGGCTCTCTGAGTGGATCCAGAACACCGTACTGCTGATGTCATCTCAACCCTTAAGCTAGGTCCTTTGTATCAGAGCAGTCAGCACATGTGGTCAAGGACAACAATGTTACACTCTTCAAAATAAAAAAAAAAACAACTAAATGACTGAATTACTAATGGCCTACTACTGAAAGGATAAACCTGCCACCCCTGACAATGCTGTGACTTTAATGAGGTTGGTCACCTGCCAGGATCAATACAGAGGTATTTTCACTGTGACCCTATTTCCAGCCAAGACTGACAGCTAGTTTGTGTTTGTTGCTTGTTTGTTTACTGTTATGGTAGAAGGGGTTATTGCTTACATTGTCATGAATTTGGCTTTCATTTCATCATTTGTCCATCTCCTCTCAGCTACACACTCTGCCAACTCATACATTGTGCTCTGATCCTTCCCCAGCCTGTCTGCTCCTATTACATCTACTCTAGTGCATGGAGAGGATGTACAGCCTCCTTTTAACATGTATTCCATTAGTACTGTTCGCAAAACAGATGTACACACCTGAAGCTCTCTATAGGACAGCTGATTAAGAAAATGAATCTACATGCTTTGATTTCACTTCAATGCTCTCTCCAACTCGGTGTGTAATCAATGTGATAGCAGCACAGACGAACTGGATCTGTACAATACGCTTAATGAAGTCGAGAGGGAGAGTACACTGTTACGGACCAGCGTCCACTCCTTCCATCTCCTCCGTCTGCAGAATAATGAATTAGCCAGCTGTTTCTGTACTGCATTTGTTTTTCAAACGATAAATCTGATTAAAACATTACAAACCTTCATAAATTCTTTGCCCAGTAGTTGCTCAGTGTTTTGTGAGCTGAGTAAACATTCTCAGTGTAATATTTATTACCCTCAGAACTGTGTTTCTTCACATGCGTTTAGACCTTGTTTGTTGTTGATAATCAAACTGCAGCTCTTCATATTTGGAGATACATTTCTTCTACTTCTCAGTTGCTGAAAGCTTTTTACACCTTTCAGTAAGGTAAACCGCATAAAAATTCTTTTTCCCAGTACCTTTCTTAAATATACGAGGCCATATTTCTCAGCAGGGGGATGAAAGTAATGCCTTCACACAAACATCCACTGCCTCCTCAGTTAGTTATTACTGCGTCGTGTGTGTGTGTGTGTGTGTGTGTTCTTGTTCAGGGATTGTGCAGAAAAATACCTAATTTAACAGTAGCTTTAAATCTAAAGGTAAGGAGTTCACAAAAATCCTTTTTGTGTTTGTCCTTTTAACCAAAAAAGGAAAGTCTGTCTCTGTGGCAAATCTGTTTTCTTTTCCAATATCATTCAAAGGTAATGGGAGATTTGTTGGATTAAACCATCTGCTATCGCTGTGGTTCTCACTGGTCGCTGTTCAGGTTAACACAATTTTCTCCAACACTAGCACAGATAAAGTGCAAAGATAACCCAGAGTCATTACAAACACATTAAAGTGCAGGGCTCATTTTCCAGAAGGAGCTGCAATCATTGGTAAGTGGTTTTGTGATGACGAAATGACATTTACACATTTTCATTCCATGTGTCCACAGGTGCTTGAGTACTTTCCTCCAGCAAAGTAAAGACTGTGACGTTCAGAATCCACTGTTTAAGGTAGATCTGATCATCTCACGGTGAGACAGGGATGATCACAACATCAACACAATTTTATTTGTAACTTCTCGTAACTTTTTTCCCACATATGCTGAGACACTGGGTCCATCATTAGAGTCCTGGATGTGTTTCAGTGTCTGTCTTTAGTCAGTCCTGCCAGTTATACGTCTCAAAACAACACAAAGTATCTCCAGCAGGTGTCAGAACCTCCTCCAACACATCCTCTCAGTATGAAGGAGGAACAGACGGCCAACCTACAGGAAAATAAACCTCGACGGGCAAATAAAGGTTTGCTTTGTGCTTCTTTTTTAAATATTCATATTGAGATCCACCTGTAACAGAGGCGCTGTCTGTGATGACCCCGTCCTGTGAGTTTCTCAAACAGCTCCCTCCTACTCTTCCCTTTATAAGTTGGCCTCCACTTCATGCCTAAAGCGCCGCTTATGAGTCACCAAATCATTTACCAAACTTCTGCCTAAAATCTACCTAAACTTTTTTGTTTTTCTAGAAAATTCTCCTGCCGTGTTCTTCCTCTTGACCTCCCAGCACCTTTCTACAAAGTCATCCACGAATGCAGGTATGTATTACTTTTCACAAGCACAGTTTATTCTCCGACTGTTTCTGCAGATAACTTGTCTGGATCGTTCATTCCAATTGTTGTGGTGTATGATCGTGCATGTGAACCCTGTCTGCGGGGTTGGACGAAATGCAATGAAACATTTATCATGTCAAGTCATGACAGTCGGCCCTCAAAGACTGTTGCAATACAAACTAAGATGCTAAGGTTATGTCATTTGGATGACCGATGCCAAATCCTGTGGGTCTGCATAGTGCCTGTTCAACTGATTGGAAACTAAGAGGTGTGAATGAAAAGTAGAAGACAGGAATGAAAAAATTAATAATTAATCTGTGAATGAATGATGTGTAAAGGGGGCTCGGCACATCTATTTTTATGGGATTAGTATATTCATACCATTAAAACCCCTAACTAATACCAGGTACAAAATAATTAGGAAACACAGTATATAATATCAGAATATGAAGCAGCATATTCATTCATTCATTCACCAGTCAGTGCATAGTATATACTGTATGGTAATGAGCTTCTTGGTTTTATTATTAATATGACAAATACATGTCCACTTCTGTTGCTTAATTATTGTTGCTCTTGCTTTCTTGAAATGACTTTTTTGCAGTGTAAAGTCTGTGTGACCGCCTATCTACATGCTATATATACAGTATTATATATACAGTATATGGCAGAAAGAATAGCTCCTAATGATGCAATCCAGAGGTAACTGACTTCCCAAACACATAGAATTCAAAGACTGAATGCTCTGATGTAGTTAAAACGGCTGTGTTTTACCAAATGACACAGTTGCATGGTCAATAACTGTGGTCAGTGACATTCAGATTATACACTATTTCTATTTCTTTCTATGTTATGTTCTATTGTGTTCTGCAATTTGTTATGTCTAATGCGTTTCTGACCTTTTCTTGATTCACTTTGTAAAATATCATGTTTTTAAGTCATAAACCTAAGCAGTGACTGAAAAAGAGATGAGGTACAGAATGGGTTTGAACAAACGGACTTTACAGGAAAGAATAACTCACTTTTGCAAAACCACAATGGAAATGTTTTTAGACACCAAACGCCATCACAGTCATTTCTTATTAATTGCGGTTCCTCTTTCAGACCCTCATTACATCGGAGGACTAAAGTGGGCCAGCTTAGTTCAGTGGTTGGAGTATTAACATCTCTTTGTCAAGAAATATTAGCAGTTACTGACAAAACTAGGGCAGGATGAAAACCCACCAGGACAAAATAAGGAACTGCTTTGGTAAATTTGCAGAGTAGGGAATCCTTTTAAAGTAATGCAAACAAAATAATCTACAGATGAGTATTTCAGGTTGAATACTTCTTTTTCCGAACTTTGTAGTGTGCCTGATTATTGAATTAACCCTAAAACCGCCAACAGGTCAAACTTACCCATGGCTGTACTTCAGTCGTCCGTTTTAATAAAATGTTAACGTCAATAAAATCCTGATTAAAAATATGGACATTTCTACATGTAACAGCCAACAGGTTAAATTTACTTATAGATAAGCACTAATTTCTGAACTGTTTTTTTTTATTTAAACTTTACAATTTGTTTGTGATCTGGTAGATATGTCATTTTCATGGACCAGAGTAGATGACCATGATGAACACCAACGGCTGAAAGGCTTTAGTTTAGCTTTAATTATTATAAAGTCCTCAAACCAACTGGAACACCAAAGACAGTCACTTTTATGTATGTGCTCCTTTCTTCACTATTCCTTTCTGCGCTCATGAAAATACTACCTTTTTTGGACAAAATGACTGAAATTGGACATTAACCCATAAAGACCCAGTGCTACTTTTGTGTCAGTTCCCAAATCAATTTTTCTCTAAATGTAACCATTTTTAAGTGATTTTTCACCATTTATTATAATGCTATCCTCTGTATTTTGCATTTTTCAGTGTAAATCATGTGTTTTTCTTTATTTAATTCACTGATCATATAGATGTTCATTAAAACTCAGATTAAAGTTGAGGGTTATTATATCAGAAATAGAAAAAAAATGGAGAGAAAGTGACTTTTTCAACAAAAATATATCTTTAATTGCATATAAAATAAGTGTCTCCATCCACTGTCATTGATCAAACTATATGGATTTTACTGGTGAATAAATGTTGTAGAAGATGGCGGTGTTTCCACATTCACTACGGAACCTTTGAACTCCCAAATGGGTCATATCTGATGACAAACTGCATTTTACACCAATTATTTACATGTATTGACAGGATTAGTGGCTCAACAGTTATAGAACAGTTTAGATCAGTAGATGCTTTTGGTCTTTATGGGTTAACATTAAAATAAACATAATGTATACAATCACACAGTGACATGAGAAACTGTCAACAGTCAAAACTGATGTTTGTTAACAGCAATCAGAATTATTGTTTTCATAATAGAAGGCAAGATCAGACTGCTGGCCTTTAAAATAGGAACACTGCAATGCATGTGTACATGTGTCTGTGTATGTTGACCCCGTACATAAAGGTGTGTTTGCCTGCATCCTGAATTTTCCTTATCAGTGTTTCATTTCTACATAGAGAGGACTATTCAAAGGGGTTTCTGAAAAATGGCAGCACCCCGATGCCACACTGTATTAACACAAAATGTCAATTCGGAGAAACGTGTGAGGGTAGGAAATTGGTTTTCTGCGGTTGGTTTTGTACCTGCCCGATGTAGAGATAAGGATGTTCAGATAGAGGCTGGTTCGCTGAAGGTCAGGGAGATGTTTTGCTGGCTGAAGTCTCGAACGCAGGATGTCAACTCTCAATTCTTTTGTTTGATAGACAAATGTGGATACTGATAATATAACAGAGTACCTTTGTGGTTTTAACAGCCATATAATCAGAGGATACCTAGACCACATTACATGTATTACATAATATTTCAATATAGGATGAGGCTCTCATTTCCTCCCTCAGTCACTCAGGGGATTTGCATGTAACATGTAACCTCCTGTTATCTTCACTCAGGGGCATGAGAAGGTAAAATGAAACTTTAATAATCTCAGTGGGAGATCGGCTCCAAAGAAAAGTCAACCTGTAACAGAAGAATAGAGAGGGACAAGAAAATAAAAAACAATGCAGAAATAACATATATAATAGATTACAAAGATAACAGTGACATCTGCTGAAGGTTCACTGAAGGTCAGCTCAGACTCTGAATCACAGACATAGTTACACAATTATTAGATGTTTTGCTGCCATCTAGTGTCCAAATGTCAACACAGTTTTTTTTTTCAATTTTAATAATTTCAACTAAGAAGCTGCTCATATTGAATATTAAAATATATTAGTCATATATAATTTCTGTTTTAGTGTAAGTAAGAACTTTTTGGCCTTGGACATTTCTCACATTTGTCTTACTCTTTTCTGCAGAGTATGACTCAGCAGAAAAGAGTAATACTAAACTATAACTAAAATGCTCTTGTATTTACACTTGTGAGTGAATGTGGGTGTGTGACTCCCATTAGTTTCACTGTAGTACATTTACTGTAGAGTGTCATATTCCATGTCATTTTATTCTGCTTTTCATTTATGCCTTTTGGTTTATTTTGGTTTATTAGCTTCAATGCTGAATTTTGATTATATGAGTTAGTGTTAGTGTATGGTTGTGTATAAGCCCCAACATGATAATAATAAGTTGGAATAAAAGTTAGAATAAAAGTTGCCATTTATTTTGAACAGTGGTAAAATATAAATAAAGATCATGCATTATTTAGACTTGAGGTTGATTGGTGTAATAAGTGCTTAAAACAGCTGTAGGGTTTATTTTAACTTTACTTCATGCTTATTTATAGAGACACAGTGGGTCATGTGATGTATGCAGCGCAGACAGACAGAACATAGAGTTTTTCTACTGTGTGATATGATGTAAATCAAACTTTTTTCTTTTAGTAAAAGTTTTTGAACCGGATTAAATCTCCTTTTGGTTTGCATCTGAATTACCTTACTGTGCCTACAGCTCATATGTGTTTTTTTTTTTTTTTTAGACATACAGACCACTACAGGTTATGTTTTTGTTTACATCTCCAACCAAGCATGTGGTGTTTTGTTGCTTCAGGTTTTCAACTGACTGGTTTAGTATGGGTGAATATTGTGAGAGAAGCCACGCAACTGTATCTTAATGCAATGTTTTATTTGATTATATCTGCAGGTCAGTGGGTTATACATACATGGTGGACAGCTGAATCAGCAAGAGGTGAGTCTATGGAATGAAGCGAACTTTTATTTAAAGTGCTGTTGAATTAAGGCTCATAATCAGAGACATGTCAAACAGATAAAATAGTCACTATAATAATAACAAGGAAGAGGGAAGGAAGAATAGTTGTTGCCTTTGTGATGACTAACTGGGATCTAAAAGGATGAATGAATTGGACAGAAACATTCAATGAATAAATAAATGACTCAGAAGGGGTCAGAGACATGGTAGTTTGCATTCCTAGAGCAGGTTGATCCTTGTAATGTTCCAGTTGGAGGAAAAACTGAATTTGTTCTTGAAGGCCTGTATGGCATTGTTGATCCTGTCCTGTTGGTAGCAAACCTTCACCTTGCCATTAGAAGCTTTTATGTGGTACCGACAGATTATACCGTTTCACTTAAAAATATTGTTAAACTGGTCCACACATGTAGGATTCTCAAATATAAAAGCCAATTTGCTCATCATTAACCCTCAAAGACCAAAAGCTTCTACTGATCTAAGATGTTTAATAACTTTTGAACCACTAATCCTATCACTTCAGTAAAATGCAGTCTGTCAAGTTTTCATCATCATCAGATGTGACCCATTTGGATGTTCAGCAGTGAATGTGGAGACACCATCATCTTCTGAAAACACTTGTTTTTATGTTCAGTTAATCAAATATTTAGCTGAAAATGTCACTTTTCTTTGAGTTTTCTCTGTTTTAGTATCATGACCTTCAAATGTACTTTTAGTTTTTATAAACATCTATCCACATGGTCGATGACTTATATGTAGGAAAATGCCGGATTTTAACTGAAAAATGTAAATGCAGGGGATAATGCAACAAATGGTGATAAACCACTTAGGAAAGGTTAAATGAAAGGAAGAATTCATGTGGAAATTGAATCTCTGAATCACAGAAGGGAGTTTTGTTTATCAACTGGCAGATGAAGATGGGGGCATGAGGTTTCTGGAAAATCTGATCTGTTATTGTTGAGGCTTCTCTCACGCTTTGTCTAAAAGTCAGGACACCTTGTCCTCTGAGGCTTTGTCAACATCTGTCTTTTACACCGCTGTATAAGAGAACAATACTGAACTCAGACTCAGTTCACTTTATATTTACCAGGACAGACATTTATATATGATATTTGGCTGTATATGGAATGGCACATGTTTTAAAGCAATATAAAATTGCAGAGGTCTTAATCATACATACAGTGAGCCAATTATAAATAAATAAAAACATTAGAAATGACAGTTACTGAACAGTTTACTACAATAATAGCAAAAAAGGGTGATTGTAAAAACATCTGTGGTTTTTTATACATTTGTATCTATGAAGACCTGGACAAATCGTATCACTTATGACCTGATATTCTGTACCTTTAGCCTATAAATACACACTGAACATTTAGTTATGTCCCTTATCTCATATTACATCAGTTGGATTGAATTGAATTCTTTATGACAATAGTTTATGCATTTACTGTTATTAACCTCCAGAGGGCACTACAGAGTAATATACTGTATATTTTAAAAGATCACATTGGTTTTAAGATTCATATTTAAGATATAAACAATCAGATCCACTGTTATCGTAACAGTAACACTGATAGTTGAGTCGATTCATATAATATAATAATATAATAATATCATAGGGTCACAATGTTTTTACAACAGTATTGGTTCAATACAAAAGAGAATGATAAAATAACATAATTTCTTCATGTTTTATACCCTGAAGGACATAATATTTTTCCTGAATGTCATCTTCCACCAGATAAATTTTCTATTAGAAAGAAAGCTTTAAGTGTAATCTGTTTTTCAATACATTTTTAAGATCTAGACGTATATTGTCACGACTTTCTGCTGATGTACAGATGAATCCTGTGAGAGACATTGTGAGTGGAGAGGCAGTCTTATCCCTGTTTACTCTGGGTCGGAGGAGGGTCCTTCATAGCCTCTAGGTCCCGCTGTACCTGTAGGAAATGTTTTTGCTTTATGGCAGAGATAGTTGGCAGGCAGGCAGCCGAGGCGAGAGATGCCACTGCAAGATGAAAACAGATGGAAAGGACACGCAAAGGATGCCTCTTACTGGGGTAAAGGGCATAAAAACCAGTCACGACCTCACTGTAAGCTTCAACGTGTACGTCACACACCACATTCTCATATATGTAACTACATAACTGTCCACTTTAAACAGATTTCAGCTGGATAATGTAGAAATTCTTTAGTAAAAGCTGGCTTTGTGTATCAGATGTATTTAATGGTAGTGAACTTCAGCCTGCCTTCTCAACCAGGATTTGCATCTCAGCAGGTCCTTTACCTGGTTAAATGACAGCCGTGATTGTCAGAGTTCATTTTTACAGTCACTGGTGGCAGAGCAGCAGATGAATGCCCTCATCCTAACTCATTCACCCCCATCACACCCTCATCACACCCCCACTGGGCTATAGGGTCTAAACACCTGTTTCACAGTGCATCTAAAAAAGGAACCGCTCTTCAGATCCCACTCTAAGATACTGCTAACGTTCCTGCTCTGCACATGAATTTCTGCAGTTTGCTTCAGGGGTCTGTAGCTTTGCATATTTGGGAAGGACACGAATATAAACAGGACACATACTGAAGGCACTGCCTTTACTTTTTTTTCTTTTTTTTGGCCACATAGTCATTCTAAGGATATCTGACCATTGAACCCAAAGTATAGCCTGTCATATGTCTATTATTGTAACATTAGATAAGGGAATTCAAGAAAAATCAAATGCCACAGAACACCCCTTCCTCACTATATGACAGAGCTGTATTTAAGCCTCACTAACGCTAAAAATACAGTCCTGGTGGGATTGTCATTAATTTTCATATTCATTTAATATCATTGTGTTATGTCTACTACGTCTACTTCTGTTATTTTCTTTCTTTCCATTCAGCCTTGTAATTTATTATCTTATTTGTCTTTTGCCTGTTTAATTAATTACAAATAGCAGGCAGAAATACTGACTGATGACTGACTGAGTGGGAACTTTTGAAGTAAATTATTAATATTTTCCTTAACTAAAAGGCTCTTCATTAAATCCTGTGACAGGACTAGCCATGGGAGGTTGTTGTTTTAAACGTTTATTCATGTAGATTTACTGTTTGGACAGTCACAGTGGAAAGTGTCCCGCTGTGTGATGTCTCCTGAATGATTTGTGCTGTGATCTCAGACTGGTTTAATTGCAGCTAACACAGTTCCTTGAATGTGACTTATGACTTACTTTTTCTTCCAAAATGTATTTACTTATCTGTGATACTGGGGGTCTTATTATTTTGGTAAAAATGCAGAAAATATCATTGACTAAAATGTACGTATTTTCTATATTTTCCAAATGTTTTCTCATCTTAGTCGCCAATCTCTGTGATAAAATTATATTTCCGAAATTACAAATGCGATGATTTCTAAATCTCATTAACCCATATTTTATTCCAAGTAGAGTAAATATATCAGTATCAATGTACCATTTTCAGAAAAAGATAATGGAAGCAACACATCACCAAAAAATTTGATGGGAGCAACAAAAGGCTGGAAAAGTAACTGGTACTAAACATACACAGCTAGATGGACATTTTATGATTAATTACATTCATTGGTGACAGTTCAGTAGCATGACAGGGTATAAAAACAATATTTAAGAGAAGCACAATCACCCTGAAATGAAGCTGAGGTTCACCAATCTGAGAAAAAACTGTGTCACTGCACTAAGTCACTGCATGGGATCAGGAACGCCCCCAGGAACCACTGTCTGTGGACATACTGTACACTCATGGCCAAAAGTTTTGGGAATGACACAAATGGATTGTTTGCTTAAATGTAATTTATTTGTCACTAAA
>JAPQRQ010036640.1:0-11235 GCA_037367365.1 Apogon talboti | reverse complement strand
ACAGTCAGTGTCCCCTCATGTCTTTAACCTCATACAGACTGGACAACTCCAGGACTGGTCAGAGTCATCAGGCTTCTGACAGAATGGTTCAAGGAGAATGAGACATATAGATTAGCCTCCATAAAGTCCAGACTCTAACTTGGGATGTGATGAAGACTTGATGCAGAGGGCCGATTCTCCATCATCAATAATTAATAATCAATGCAACTATGGATGGAACAAATATTATGAATCTTATTGTGACACTATATAAGTATTATGTGGCAAAAGACATGTGACAGTGTATATAAGTTCATTTCCTCACCTTTGCAGACAGGGGGTAGTCCACTCCACTGGGATGGGTGTCCAGGGACACAGTGGAGAACAGGTTCACCCAGCAGCTGGTGGCCAGTCATGCAGGAGTACTGGAGAGTCTCTCCTGCCTGGAAGTGGAGCTTGTCGGTGCTGGGAATCCCATAGGTGGGGGTTCCTGGGTGGCTGCAGGGCTCAAACGTCTCAGCTGGACAAAAAGACACATTTGTAAAGTATTAGTGATTCATAACTGTAATACGTATGGGCTCAGCTTTTGAAACCTCCTTTAGATCAGAAACAAAATGAAAGGTATATTTTCAAACATCAACACTTGAAATTCTGCTTCGTCTTTGTGAATGCCGTTTGTTTTCAGTGACCTCTGAGCGTTCTCATTTGTTGAATTTCTTTGGATGTCTAGGTGTTGAGGATCTTTTGGTGTACTTTGTCAGGCAGGTCCTGTTTGAGTGAGAACAGCTGTGGCAGTAAACAGGCCTGGGGTGGACAGAGGAATGGAACTCAGCTTTAGGGGGGTCCCTTTTTCACACAGGGTCATGTGGGTGTGGAATCTTTTTTTCCATAACAAACACCTTCATTTAAAAACTGCATTTTGTGTTTACTTGTGTTTTCTTTATCTAATATTTATATTAGTTTGATGATGTGAAACATTTAAGTGTGACAAGCGTACAAAAAAAGAAGTCAGGACTATATCATCCATTATATATATATATATATAAAATGGATGATGAGCTTCTTTCAGATTGGATGCTGCTTCTCTCCACAATGCTGTTCAGAAAGTGTTCAAAAATAAAACGTCAACACAGTTTAAACTTTTCATTTTGTTTTATTCATTAAATTCAATCTAATTAATTGTTTTAATTAGGCTATATATTCTTCATTAAAACCACTGTAGATAATAAGTGACCAACGTAGAGGTGTACCTTCCAGTGTTGTTCAGCAGGGGGCAGTATAGAGCTGTTTTCACAGAGGAGCGTGGTCTTCATCAGCTTTAATAGAACCATGAGCATCAGCCGATTGGAATGTGAACATTAGCTCACACATGTGTAGATTTAGAAAGTTTTATTTCATTTTACCCCCCCTTTTTAAAAAAAATTTTTTTTATACATTTTAAGGAATTTATAATACTGTTAAATACAAAACACTGAAAAGAGGTGGGACTGAACTGTGTGTCATTATAAATACTGTGTTCATTTTTGTTTCTGTTCAATAACGGTCCATATTTTACATTATTATGTGAAAAGCACATCCTTTTGGTATGAAGCATTCATCCATTTGTTGGTTTTATTTGACGGGTTCGATCACTGCTGTATTTTAGTAGTTTTCAGGTACTGTATGTGTACTTTACTTGAGTATTTATTTTCTGACAACCTTTAACCTCCTCCTTCCCTAAATCACAGACTGTAGACATTGGTGTATGATTATCAGGCTAACTGACAGAACATATCACTCAGCACATATTAATGCTTAACTCAGTTCATGCAAATGAGTTATGATGGTTATTTTAATCAAACACCACTAAACATCATGACCTTGGGGTTGTAACTCCTTAAACATAACTACGACAGAGCTGCAGGTCAGGAAGAAAAACAGGCTTTATTAGGACTTAGACCGTCTACTAACAGTCTATATTCAGACCAAAACAGTCTATATTCAGACCAAAACAGTCTATATTCAGACTGTTTAGAAAAGACAGACAGGGTTCCAAAGGAGGAGGCGTTATGATTTATGCCATGAACACTTTTCATTGTAATGAGATACATGTTGCAGATGAGAATGGATTTGAATTTCTTGGACTAACTGTTTCCTTGTCACAGAAAATGTCTTTTATTCTTGTAGTTATTTATAGGCCTCCTTCAAATGTAGATTTTTATGAAAAGTTGGAAATTTTATTGGGACAACTCAATCCTGCAAAAGAGGTGATAATAATGGGTGACCTAAATGTTAATTGGGAAGTTAACAAAGTTAGGAAAAACTGACAAAGGTTATGGATGGTATGGATATGGGTCAGATAATTACAAGAGTTACAAACTCTACCAACATTAACTTTTACTAATAGGCCAGAAAGCATCTGGAAGTCATACAATATGCTCGCAGGATTGTCTGACCACAAACTTATAATGGTCACAAGAAAATTAAATAAAAAATGCTTTAAACCCTTGGACGCCACTGAATTCTACAGGATACCAGAACAGGAACAACAACATTTCCAAGATTCAGTCCAAGATGTCAATTGGGATGAATTACTCGCTGGCAAAAATTTAGATGAGGATTGTTCTAAATTTGCCAACAAAATACAACAAATTATTAAACAATTTACACAGATAATTAAACTAAAGAATGGCCTTCTTTGTTAAACAAATTTATTCTGAAACTAATGAAAGAACCAGATCACTCTTTAAAGTTGTCAGTCAAATCAGGACACAACAGACAGTTTATTTCATTCAGAAGTAGGGTAGTGAAAGAAATAAGAAAATCTGAAGCTGACTGTTTCATTTCTGCTTTGAATAATGCAAGGAGAAGTTCTAAAATAACCTGGAATTATATTAAAAAACTATTGGGTGATTCCCAAAAAAACTAAATTAAATGAATGTAAATCCAATTAAGTGGAAACATCCTGACGGAACCTCAGCTGATGCCTTTAACAACTACGGCATTGAATCTGTGTCAGAAATCTCCGATAAGTTTACAGCAAAACAAAGGAAGGAATATCCTGCACTGTCTGCAGCGCTGTCCTTTATCATTACAAAAGTTACTGAGACCAAAGTTATTGATTTAATTCGATCACTCAAACCAAAGCACACGGCCATGCTCAAACATCTGGGCTCAGCTCTCTCCACTCCTATTGCCTCAGTCATTAATCTTTCAGTTTCATCTGGTCATTTTCCAAAGGCCTGGAAATCTGCTACTGTTACCCCTGTCTTTAAAGCCAGTGACTCAACTTCTCTGCTTAACTACCGACCAATAAGCATTCTTCCGGCCATTTCCAAAACTGCAGAAGAATGGGTGGCAGAGCAGACTGTCCATCACGTAAACAGCCCCCCCCCACTCCATGCAGTTTGGTTTCAGATCCAAGCATTCCACTCAAATGGCCACATGCCTCTTCACTGAGAAAATAAAATCTATTGTCGATAAGGGTGGAGTTGTAGGGGTGGTGTTTTTGGACCTCAGGAAAGTATTCGATACAGTAGATCACACTGTTCTTCTTACCAAGCTCTCAAAATGTAACTTTTCTCACAACGCCGTGAGCCACATTGAATCATATCTGCATGATCGAACACAATCTGTATCAGTTAACAACTGCAGATCTGTTCTCTTAGGCTAACCTCCGGAATCCCTCAGGGATCAATTTTAGGCCCCCTTTTATTTAGTCTTTATATCAATGATTTGCCCACTGTTTGTCCTGAAGCTGAATGCTTAATGTATGCAGATGACACGCTTTTCTTTGTTCATGGTCGCTCCAAAGACACTGTTGCTGCTAAAGTCATTAAAACAATGTCCTGTGTCACAGCTTGGTTGCAGGAGTGCTGTCTACACCTAAACGTTTCTAAAACTGTAGGCATGTATTTCACTAAAATAAATAGAGTATCACCTGACCCCGACATACATGTTAATGGAGAAAAAATACAAATTGTCAGCCAATATAAATATCTTGGGTTAATAATAGATTCACAGCTCTCCTTTAAATATTGCCAAATTGTGTAAAAAAAATCAAGTTAAATCTAACAAATTTTTGTGCAATTCGAAATGAAACGTCAACTGAAGCCGCAAAAATGTACTTACATTCAATGATTGTCAGTCACTTCAACTGTTGCCTAAGCAGTTGGTCCCAGGCTGGTCAGAGCGTAAAAAAACCACTGGAAGTTTTGTACAAACAAGCAATTAAAGTTCTGGATAAAAAACCTCGACACTATCATCAGTGTGCAGCCTTAAAAACACACAGTCTTTTAAAGTGGGACAGTCTGCACACATTTGCAGATTTAAAACTGATGTATAAAGTACTGCATGATTCGGCTCCAGATCCTTTGGCACAGTTCATTAGCTACAGAAACAGGCTCTGTCAGAGGGGACTGTTCCATTCCTCTGTGCAGGAGCACTTTTAGGAGGTCGGCCTGGTCAGTGAGGAGCACCAGTGAGTGGACCTCAGTACCTGAGGAAGTTCAACTGCTGACAACATACAAGGCCTTCACAAAAAAACTGAACATGTGGCTCATCAACACCTATATCTGCCAACACTGAAAGACAAGCCTGGTGTGATGTTGTGCTGTCCTATTGTCTCTTAATTGTACAGTAAGTGTCTGAATATGTGTGTGCTGTTCTGTTGTACAGGTATTGTGTGTGTGCTCTGTGCTCCTTTAACAGTTTGTCACCTATACGTAATTGTTCCATTAGTGTCCTGTTTTTCTGTTGTAGATGGATTTGTCTGCTTTTTTTCCATCATGGCCAGAGGACTACAGATGAAAACTAGCCTTCTGGATCATTCTGGCTTTTTTAACCATGTGTAATCATGTGCATTGTCCCCTTTCAAATAAACTTAACCAAAACAAAACAGTCATTGTTCAGACCAAAGCAGTCTTTGTTCACCTTAGTATAATAATAATAATAATACTAATAATAATAATAATAATAATCATAATAATAGTCCCAGTGTAAATGTCCACCTGTAACAGTATTTAAATGGACTGTCCCAGTGTAAATGTCCACCTGTAACAGTATTTAAATGGACTGTCCCAGTGTAAATGTCCACCTGTAACAGTCTGGTGTCTGGGGAACGGTACAGATTCCACATTAGCATCACTGTTCCAAAACAGTGATTGGATACTGGTTGTGAAACGGGTGAGTGTGGACCCAAATGCAGTACACCGGACAACAGGAACAGTCTTTTAGAGTCTTTATTAATAATGCACCAATATCAAAAAAGCAACGGACGAACTACTGGTTTGAAACTGGTGAGGTAGACTGGAATCCGGAGGACGGGGGTGCAGATTGAAGTCCGGAGCTGGAGACTGGTGGATTTACCGACCTGAGACTGGCAGAGCTGACTGAGATCCAGAGGACGGGGGTACAGGCTGGGGTCCGAAGCTACAGGCTGGTTACCGTGGTCAGTGACAGGCAAGGACGGCAACGTGGAGTCAGTCAGAGAGTAAACGCTGGAGGGTCTCATACCAAGGCTGATGACAGTCTGGCAGAGAGCAGAGGTTGGACCGGGGAATAAATACTGCGAGGAAGATGGGTTACAGCTGTGTGTCCAGGTGAGGACAGTTATCCTGATGAGGAAGCGTGGCTGAAAGTGTGAGTGGAGGCAGAGACTGTGACAGAACCCCCTCTTCAAGGGACGGCTCCTGACGTCCCAAACCAGGGTGGGAGGAGGGGGCCCGGAGGAGGGCTGGAACTCATGTGACACCTCCATCTCCTCCTCCTCAGACCGTGAAGCACCCTCCTCAGAAACAGAATCCTGCCTCTCATCCTCAGTCTCATGGAAGTCCAGTGGAAGGAAGATCTGGGACTCATCATCACTGCCTCTCTCCGTATTGTTCTGTCGAGAGGTGATGGAGGGTTGTTCTGGATGATGGCGATTAAAGTCCCGAATGAGCTGAGCGTCCAAGATATGATGAACAGGAACCCACGATCTCTCCTCAGGACTGTACCCCTCCCAGTCAACCAAGTACTGGAGACCCCTCCCACGATGACGGGAGCGCAGCAAACGGTGAACGGTGAAGGCAGGGGCCCCATCAATAATCTGAGGAGGAGGCGGAGGCTGAGAGGCAGGTATCAGATGGCTCTCCCGCCAGGGCTTAATCCTTGACATGTGGAAGGAGGGATGGATCCGCATACTGCAGGGCAGTTTGAGTCTGACCGCCACAGGGTTTATGATTTTCTCGATAGGGAATGGATCAATGGACTTTGGCACTAATTTTCTAGACTCCACCCTCAGAGGTAGATCACGAGTTGACAGCCACACCTTCTGACCCACCTGGTAAGAAGGAGCCTGTGAGCGATGCCGATTGGCGGCTGTAGTATAACAGTCAGTGGCTCGCAGAAGGGCGGATCTGGCCTGGGTCCAAGTCCGACGGCAACGTTGGATGAAGGCTTCTACCGAAGGACATATAACCTCCTTCTCCAGCTCAGGAAACAATGGCGGTTGGAAGCCGTAAACACATTGGAAGGGAGAGAGGCCTGTGGCGGAGCTATAGAGGGTGTTGTGGGCATATTCAACCCACATTAACTATTTAGACCAAGTTGTTGGATTCTTAGAAACCATGCAGCAGAGGGCCGTCTCCATCTCTTGATTCATCCTCTCTGACTGACCACTGGATTGAGGATGGAAACCAGAGGACAGGCTCGTGGATGCTCCAATCAGCTGACAAAACTCCCGCCAGAACGTCGAGGTGAACTGGGGACCACGATCTGAAACCACATCCACCGGGAAGCCGTGAAGGCGAAAAACATGAACAAGTACCAGTTCAGCCGTGTCTTTAGCAGACGGAAGTTTAGGGAGTGGGATGACGTGCGCCATTTAACTGAAACGATCTATCACTGTCAGGATGGTGGTGTTTCCTTCTGACGGTGGCAGTCCTGTCACAAAATCCAAGGCTATGTGAGACCAGGGGCGATGTGGAACTGGCAGCGAGTTTACTGTAAATACCCAGCAGGAGCCTGGCGGGGAGTCTTATGTTGGGTGCAGACTGGGCATGCGCTGATGAACTTCCTAGTGTCCTCCTCCATGGTGGGCCACCAGAACTGTCGCTGTAGGACTTCTAGTGTGCACTGCCGGCCTGGGTGGCAGGTTAGCTGAGAGCCGTGGACCCACTGAAGAACATCGGACCTTAGTTCCAGGGGCACAAACAGGCGATCCTGTGGACAGGAACTGGGATTCTCCAGGCCTGCCTTAACTCGCTCCTCCACCTCCCAGGTGAGTACAGCTATCTGGTGGGGGGCAGGAAGGATGGTGTCTGAGTCGGTGGGATTCTCATCCCCAACCGCGAACTGGCGAGACAAGGCCTCAGGCTTGATGTTACGGGTGCCTGGTTGATAGGAGAGGGTGAAGTTGAACCTGGTAAAGAACAGTGCCCATCGAGCCTGTCGAGAGTTAAGTCCTTTGGCCGTATGAATGTACTCCAGGTTCTTGTGATCTGTCCACACCAGAAAAGGTACTTTGGTTCCCTTAATCCAGTGACGCCATTCCTCTAGTGCCAGTTTGACAGCCAACAGTTCTCTGTTCCTGATATCATAATTCCTCTCCGCCAGTGATAATCTTCTAGAGAAGAAGGCACAGGGGTGTATTTTCTGATCCTCTGACGAACGTTGCGAGAGCACTGCCCCCACTCCCACATCCGAAGTATCCACCTCTACAATGAACTGTCTGTCAGGGTCTAGAACCAGGAGGATGGGCGCTGAACTGAAGCCATCCTTCAGGCGCTGGAAAGCCTGATTGGCTGCTGAGGTCCACCAGAAGGGGACCTTGGACGAGGTGACAGCAGTGAGCGGGGAAGCCACAGTACTGTATCCTCGAATGAATCTTCGATAAAAGTTAGCAAACCTCAGGAACCTTTGCAACTGCTTCCGTGTGTCAGGAATGGGTCAGGAGGTGACAGTGGAGACCTTCACCGGATCCATCTCCATACGATCTTGTCTGATGATGTAACCCAGAAAGGAGACGGAGGAGGCGTGAAACTCACATTTTTCAGCTTTGAGTTCTCCAGGAGGCGCTGTAGGACCGACTGGACATGGTGAACGTGTTCCTCCTTAGTACGGGAGAAAATCAGAATGTCATCCAGGTAAACGAAAACATATTTATTCAGCATGTCCCGGAAAACATCGTTTATGAGAGCCTGAAACACAGCTGTCCAAAGGGCATCACTAAATACTCATAGTGACCTGTAGGTGTATTGAAAGCTGTCTTTCATTCATCCCCCTCCTGGATTCAGACCAGATGGTAAGCGTTGCGGAGGTCCAGCTTAGTGTAGATAGTAGCTCCCTGAAGTAACTCGAATGCTGAGGCGATGAGTGGCAGAGGGTACCGGTTCTTAACCGTGATCTCATTAAGTCCTCTGTAGTTGATGCAGGGCTGAAGAGAACCATCCTTCTTACCCACGAAGAAAAACCCTGCCCCGGCGGGTGACGAGGAAGGCCGGATGATCTCTGCGGCCAAGGCATCAGTAATATATGTTTCCATAGCCTCCCTTTCGGGTGCAGACAGAGAATACACACAACCCTTGGGAGGTGTGGTGCCCAGCAGGAGGTCAATAGCGCAGTCATAGGGTTGATGAGGAGGCAGAGAGATGGCTCTGGATTTACTGAAAACCTCCTGAAGGTCATGGTAGTCAGAGGGCACGTTAGACAGATCTGAGGCTGAACCAGAGTTGACGGACGGTTGAGGGGCAGCTGTTCGTCCAAGACAGACCAGTTGACAGGAGGGGCTCCATCCCGAGATGGACCCCGTAGACCAGTCTATATGAGGGTTGTGACGACGGAGCCAGGGGTAGCCTAGGATTAGCAGGAGGTCAGGTGATGTTAGAACATGAAACTGTATGGTCTTGAGGTGATTACCGGCTAGGAGCATCTGGATAGGCGAGGTCTGATGAGTGACAGTCCCCAGAATATGACCGTCCAAGGCGCTGGCTGGTACTGGGTGGGGCAGAGGAAGCAGCTCGATCTCCAGCTGCTTAGCGAGCTCCTCGTCAATGAAACTAACATCTGCTCCAGAGTCTATGAAGGTGGCGAGAGTGTGAGATCCTCCCGCCAACAGAAGCTGGACGTGGAACACCGGTCTGGATCTATGAGCAGAAATCTGGGATCAACTGAGCAGCACGCCCCTCCTCGCTGCTGAGCCCTCCCCTTCTGATGGGCAATGGGAGGCAAAATGTCCGGACTGACCTCAGTACAGACAGAGGTTATCCGCTCCTTCTCCTCCGGTGTCAACTTGGAAGGACCCACCTGCATGGGCTCGACCCCCCTGGGAGGGCGTTCTGTGGGTGGACCGAAGGAGGGATGACCCGGGAGAATGGACAGAAACCCGGTGGTCTGCCCCTCCAGGTGTTGTTTCCTTATCCATTTCTGGAGGCGCATATGCAGCTTAAGAGGCAGTTCAATAATTCCATCCAGAGGATGGAATTATTGAACTGCCTCAAAGGAAACCAGTCTGTCCTTAATATAAGGAGCGAGTCCGCTGATAAAAGCGTCACATTAGCCTCTGTGTTCCAACTACTAAGACGGGCTTGGGTCCGAAAATCCACGGCATAATCAGCTACAGTGCAGTCTCTGCTTTAAACCCATCAGTCCTCTGGTGATGTCCGGACCCCGGGTTATCGGTCCGAACACTTTACGCAGCTCCGCCGAGAATGCTTGAAAAGGTGAGCAGGCTGGTGTGCCCCTCTCCCACTCAGCTGCCCCCCACAGTCTGGCTCTGCCTGGGAGATGGTTAATGGCTAATACCACCCTTGCTGCCTCCGAAGAAAACGTATTTGGTTGTAGAGCGAACAGAATAGAACAGTCACTTAAAAAAGGATTCCAACCCTCTGGTTCACCAGAGAGACAGGAGGGGGAGGGGCTGGAGCTGCTGCAGCCTGCTGGGACACCTGCTTCACCTGAGCAGCTAATGCGGCTAGTCCTTGACTTAGCACTGCCGAGGATTGCCGGGTCTCCGCTGCTTTCTCTGCCAATTCCGCCGCCTGTTGCTGCAGCATTCTTTCAACAGTGGACAACCGGGACTGCGGTGATGAGGAGTCTGCTGGATCCATGTTTGGCCAGATTGTACTGAAACAGGTGAATGTGGACAACAGGACCAGTCTTTTAGAGACTTTATTAATAATGCACCAATATCAAAAAAGCAATGGATGAACTACCGGTTTGGAACCAGCGGGGTACAGTGGGGGAATCCGGAGGACGGGGGTACAGGCTGGGGTCCGAAGCTACAGGCTGGTTACTGTGGTCAGGGACAGGCAAGGACGGCAACGTGGAGTCAGTCACAGAGTAAACGCTGGAGGGTCTCATACCAAGGCTGATGACAGTCTGGCAGAGAGCAGAGGTTGGACCGGGGAATAAATACTGCAAGGAGGATGAGTTACAGCTGTGTGTCCAGGTGAGGACAGTTGTCCTGATGAGGAGGCGTGGCTGAAAGTGTGAGTGGAGGCAGAGACTGTGACAGGGGGGCACTTGTGCAGGACAAAGACTGCTTATTCACTAAACACATGTCCAAGTACTTAGTCCATTTGGACAACACAGGTGAATCCATGTCCCCATGGCTTCAACAGGTGAAGGACATAGTGGACAACTGTGGCCTGTCCTCCATCTGGACCACACCTATTCAATAATGTCATATGGCTTCAACCAACTGTGGAACAGGTCCTGAAAGACCAGCATGTCCACAAACAGCAGAGTGACATCAGGGACAGGACTTCATGTCATGTTTATGTTATAAATCTGTTACGAATAGAAACTTGAAAACTATCTGTTCTGTGAAAACCTTGGTTACAGACAAGCACTGTGGAGCTGTAGAATAAACAGCACAAGGATGAGTGAAGACCATCCAAAGGGTTGGACACAAGCCTGAGTCTGTCCTCTGTCCTGTCATGGTTTTGTGGGAGACCGGGTTCAGGTTAGATCTGAATGGACTCATGTACAGGTTGGTGAATTTAGACTCCAGGACTGGACCACATCCATCCATCAGTGGATGAACCTGGACTGTGTCTTCAGTGAGACGGCCTTTTCAAAAGGGGTGGACCTCCATTTGAATGAGTTCCATTATTATTGAATGTATATTATTTTTTCTGTTATGACATAATGTTTGTGCTCCATACATGCATTTAGTGATGAGTAAAATAAAATTAAATTAAATTAAATTAAATTAAATTAAATGACTCACAGATGGTTTGGACTTCATTTACATCAACATTGATTTAGTTTTTTTTCTCCATGACTCTGATTTTA
>JAPQRQ010036638.1:0-11247 GCA_037367365.1 Apogon talboti | reverse complement strand
ATTGCTGTTTTGCTTCAGCAACTGAGTCATGCATCACTGAACATGGGCCAAAAGGATTTTCTAGACATAATTATGCACTTTACTGAGCCAGACACACCTATTTTTAAAATAAATCCAAAGTGGGCAAAACATACCAGAACATGTCCATTGCTTCATCTTTAATTTTATCATAATTACTGATACAATAATACTGTATACATGTAAAGCTTTACATATCTAACCTTTTATCAAAGGCTTCAAAGACATGTTATGTCGCTGCAATGGAACCTTTATGGAAAATAAAACCATACCGTGTGGTTCAGATGAAATAAGGATGCATCCTCTGACTCCCTGTCATCACTCTCTCAATCTGCCTCCTCAGCATCTGCTTCATTTTCATCCCTTACATTGACATAATCTTTTTCCTCTTCTTCACTTCCTTCCTGGTCTGTTGCTCTCCCAGTGGTCCTCTCCACCTCTGACCCTCCTGTTTACCATTCTTTCTTCTCCTTCATTTCTCTCCTAATCCTCCTCCTCACTCCTCCTTACTTTTACTTTTTCATTGTGGCCTGCAAGTGTCAGGATATGAAAATTTCAGGGTTAAAATCCTTGTATTTTTCTCACTGTATTAGTTATTTTCCCAGTTTCTCCAGGCACGTCTTCCTCTTCTTCACAGGTGACTACTGAAGCAGTTTGGTTTCTTCCGGGCAAACTGGCTGGGGGCGTGGACCCAACATCCTGAGCACAACACTGGCGGTTGGCAGTTGCTGCGACGACAAGGACAGTTGCCACGGACACGTAGACGCAACAGAAGGATATAAAAGGACAGCAGTGCCAGTCGCCGGGGGCTCTTCTGATGGATTGGACTTCGCACCACTTCCTCGTTATCTCCTTTTATTTAATAAATTCTCCTTGCTTGCCGGCATCCCTCCTGAGTTTGCGTGTTCTGTCAAGGCTCCCCGAGCCGGTCTTGACAGACAGTAAGGATGTAACCTGCTCTAATTGTACAGACTCATTGCTGTGATACTGATCACATTGTGACTGAAATTTAAGCCCCTGAAACGATGACCCTATGAATGAACATATTGAACCTTTAGCGTATATTCCAATCATTACATATTTATCTTGATTTTAACTTTGTGTGTTAGGGAAACTGACTTCACCTGGAGAAAGCTGGGTGGCTCAGTCGCTCCACTCTGCCCGGTTACAGACTCTGTTTCCAGACACACACCATGTTTGTGCGGTGCAGAAGGTCTGGCTGTTACACAAGCTCCTTGAGTTTGATCATCAAACACAGCGCCGCTGTGTTCAAAATGAAAACTCCATTGGGGTGCTTAGAGTGCGGGAGGGGTAATGTCCCGTTATCTCGTGCTGCATTCACTGTAGTCGGTAATTCACAGTCGTGTCTGATGAGGCATAACTTTTCTTTGAATTAAATCCTGCCAACTGGGGTGGTAACAGGTGTGGCAGTTGCCATCCTATGCCACCCCAGTAGAGCCATCCTGCCCATATGAAAAAAAACCCAAAACATTATATTGGTCTAACTCTGGCCCTGCACCACAAACACACAGCACTCCCCTGCCTGACAGTGTTGAGTGATGCCATAGCCACCAAGTGTACCAGGGTGAAGGCTACTGCTGTTAATTATAAACAACAGAAAACCAGGGATTATGCAGACTGCACAATCTGGGTTTGTTTCCTGCCTCTTTAAATATTTATTTTTTAGGTTGGTAGCAGACAAAGTCAGCACAGATGTCTGCAAAAGGACTAGAAATAACAGTCAGTAGAGAGAAAACAACTTAACACGTAGATATAAAAAATGGATACTCAGCATTGTTAACTTGAAGATTAAGTTGTTGCTAAAATGTACGCCTAAAATGTACCTCTGCTGATCTCTATCATCTCTGAAGAAAAGTTCTGATGTGTGTACATTCTATAAAATGATATCATTTTATGTTGCCAGATCATTTTAATTTTTCACCAAGATCACCAAGGATGGTTATACACTTAGTGGGGTTGGGAATCTTAGAAGTAAGGCCAATACAGTACACATCTCGATATACTAAAGATACGTGTGGCATCTTGTGATGCGATACGATTCACACCCAAATCACAATACAGAGCGATTAACCACATTCTGATTCAACACATTCATTCTGTAAAAGAATATGTAGGGCAATTCAATGAGCTTGATTATTTATTTATCAGATAAAACTACGGCTTTTCACAAACTGGCTTTTGTGCAATTTCAGAACACATACCTCACATACAGTTATGTGAAAAGGGTAGGATGCCCCCTTTAAATCTTTGTTTTCGTTACCGTATAAATATCTGGGATTCTGATTTTTGTTTTTTAACAATACTAAGAAATGGAGCACATATACCAAAACAGAAACTAAAGAAATGCTTTTCAACATATGATGTAAATTCAATATATCTGGGAGGAAAAGTTGGGACACTTATGTTCATTATTACTTACAATGCCTGAAAAGGAATATTGAATGCACCTGGTCAGGTGCAAACGAGTTGAAGATTGTTAGAGTGTTTTTTTCAGGATTCTAACTTTTAAATAATGAAGACAAGGGTGTCCTATAAAAATAAAATACTTAATGCTGTCAAACTCGAGATTTTAAAACAAGAGGAGGATAAATTCGTTCTTCTGACATGTTTCCAAAGTCGTTTCTTTTCATGTTTTTCACACTCAACTTCTTGCTCCCTCGCCAAATTGTATTTATCCGCGGCACATGTGCCACAGTGCATCCGTGGAGTGTGTACTGTAGTGTGCAGTGTACACATCCGCGAATCCGCAGCGCACATTAATGTTGGTTTTCAGAAAAGAAAAACTTTACCCAAATAAATAGTAACACTTGCAAGTAAAAATATATCTATTGAATGGATCAAATTTTATCGATGCAAACATTCAATAATTGATGCATCTCGATATCATTCCAAAATTTTCATTCACTCACAGCTTCTCTACATGCGTATAAGTGTCTCAATATGTATCAGACAATCCTCCCATCCCTAACAGACAGGCTGCATTTGTCATTCAGATTTACAGTGTAAATCAAAATGAAATTTCGATGCAATGGCCCAGAGGGTAGCAAGAATAAATAAAACAAAAATAAAATAAATATGCATATTACAGCTATGCTTCAAATAATAAAAGCTATGTTTCACATTATGGGCTAGATTGCACAGTTTTATTGCAGAGCTTGAATTCCTGGATATGGAGCAGTCCTATGTAGGAGTGTGTGGGTGTGTGAGGGAGGAAGGGGGATATTATTTTGAGTTCATCAGTTTTAAGGCATGTGGGAAGAAGGTTTGTTGAACCTGGCTGTTCTGCTCTGAAGGCTGCAGAACCTCCTTCTGAAGGCCAGCAGCAAGAACAGTCCATGGTGGGGGTGGTAGGGGTCTCTAATGATGTTTTGAGCTCTGGTCAGACTGCGTTTCTCTGCAGTGTCTTGGGTGGGAGGAAGTGAAGCCCCAATTTTTTAGGGACTTCGAGTCAAAGGTACTTCAAGCCACTGGCCACATAGAGATGCAGATGGTTGGTATTTTCTCTATAGTGAGAATAGCAGGGGGTAGGTGTGCTCTCCTCATCCGGTACATCAAGTGCATGTGCTGCTGAGCCCTCTTTACAAGGGCTCTGGTGTGTTGGGAACCAGGTCAGAGAGTCCATATCTGCACCTCCAGGAACCTGATGCTGCTGACTATCTCCACTGTTGAGTTGCTGATGAGGAGTGGTGTATGTCTGGGCTGGTTCTTCCTGAAGTTGATGCTGATTTCCTTTGTTTTAGCAATATTCAGGACCAGGTTGTTGGTGTCACACCAGTCCACCAGATGTTTCACCTCCTCTCTGTAAACCTGGTCATCATCGTTCCGGTTGAAGTCCACTTCAGTCGTGTCATCCACAAACTTCATGATGTGGTGAGTAGCGGACATTAGGGATGGAGAGATTCAGCCGGTTTCTGTCCTACTTATTCAAGAGGGGGGGCATATACGGAGCTGCGCGGTCCGTGCCACACATACCTCAAAATGGGTATGCGCAAAGTGAAAGTGAAACTTAACGTTACTAATTCCTTTACATCTCCCGCTGTTGTGAAGCTCATTGACCTTTTCCCTACCTCCTGAAACTTCACAAATTTCATTTGAGGGGGCAGAAGGTTTGTTTAAGGGAGCATTGCCCCTTCTTTGTGTTGAATCATTTTGAATCACATCATGAATCGTATAAAACTGAATCACATTGTATAAAGTCAAACCATTGTTAAATCTTCAATGAATTGCATCGCACCATGAACAGGGGTGAATCGTAACGTATCGACAGAGGGCTTCACTGTATCATTAATGTATCGTATGGCTGCTTATCGAATCGGCCTCAGTGGTGGGGATTCACATCCCTAGTGGACGTGGCGCAGCAGTCGTTGGTCATCATAGTGAACAGCAGTGGACTCAGGATGCAGCCCTGGGGGACGCCAACGCTAAGGGAGATGACACTGGGGATGTTTTTCCCACCTGCACTGAGTTCTGTTGGTGGGGGAGTGGAGCAGCCAATTAAGCTACATTCTCTGCGAAAGGAGAGACATTTTTTCATCTTCTTGATGTGGCAAGAACAAGAACAAAGTTTGTGCTGGCCAGGACATTTTATACTTCACAAAACTGAAGTGCTGAACTCATGGGAGGTCCTCTGCTTTGCAGAATTTAACCACAACCTCTTAGAATTTCTGACTATAGCGCAATAGTTCTCAGACATCACAGAGAACTCCCAAACCGGGGCTGTGAGAACAAACTGATGTCATTTTGTTGTCCCAGCCCCAGGAGCAAGAAATTTCTCTGTTCTCGTGGAGTATGTCTCCACATACAGAGGGGTGCTGAAGCCAAGGGGGTGCAATTTATTTACCAGATGCTGTATGATGATGATATTGAACGCAGTCCAGAAACAGCGTCAGCATGTGTGAGTTCTTCTCTTCCATCTGCTCTAAGCTCAGATGGAGTGCAGAGGAGATTTGTCCTCTGTGGAGCGTTTAGAGCAATAAGCAAACTGATACGGATCAAATGTGTGGTCCTTTACCAGACTCTCAAAGCGCTTCATTATAATGGGGGAGATAATGTTTTTTTTGGGCACCGGTATAATTGAACCTGTCTTGAAACATGATGGTACCATAGCCTGGTGCAGTGAGGTGTTGAAGATGTCTGTGAGAACCCCAGCCAGCTGGTTAGCACATTCCTTGAGAACCCTTCCAAGTACGTTGTCGGGGCCTGGTGCTTTCTGAGCATTCACTTTCCTCAGGGTCCAGTAAGGCTACCATAGCTCCTGCAGGCCAAACCCTCATCTGCTTCACAGTAGGTTTTTTCCTTGATCAGAAGGGGCTTGTATGCAGGAATTAGCATCACAGAGAGTCTGAGGTTCCAAGGTGGCAGCAGGGTGCTATCTTGAATGCCTCTTTGATGTTACTATGGGCCAAGTCCAGCATATTCTCTCCTCTTGTTGCAAAGTTCACATAATGATGGAAGTGAGGAAGCACCATTTTCATATTGTCATGATTGAAGTCCCCTGCCACAATGAAAACTCCCTCTGGATGTGAAGATTGCAGAGACCTCCATCACACACCCCAAAGACAGTTCAGACAATTGTTTCAGAGAGAGTGGAATGTATACACAATACATACAAATATTAACATTAAAATACTAAATGCTTCAATGTTTTATTGTTTTACATACATTTATTATTTTCTAAATTCTAAATATTTTGATATTGAAAACAGATTTTATCATTAAAATAATTCTTAATGTTCTACTTCGAGATTTGGGATATGTTCTGCTGTTTTGTGTATCATATTCTGACCATGACAAAGACTTTAAAATCACAAACAAATGAATAAGAATGTAAAGTGTCATGAGACAACTTTTGTTATGATGTGGCACTATATAAATAATATTTGATTGATCCATTTATTGATAACAAAATGGACCTGCTACGGCTGACGCTGACCAGAAAGAGATGAAGAGCTGCAGCGTCTTAGTCCTGACAGAAACTTGGTTTAACAAAAACATGCTGGACTCCGTCTTTGAGCTCGACAGTTGACTACTTTTCCGCTCGAACAGAGAACAGCAGCTTTCTGGTAAAACCAGAGGGGGAGCATTACATAAACAAAGGTTTGGTGCACAAACTGTTTGGTGGTGGACAGACACTGCTCTGAGCCTGTGGAACATTTAATAGTGAAATGCTGTCCTAACTATCTGCTATGGAAGTTCACATCAGTGTTTATTGTGGCTGTTTATGTGCTTCTACCTGCTACTGCTAATGACACTCTGAAAGAGCTGCGTGACAGCATCTGCTTGCTTCACAACAAACACCCAGAAGCGTTGAATGTGGTGGCAGGGGACTTCAACCATGTGAACCTGCACCTCCATGTTTCATCAGCACGTTAACATCACCACTTGGGGTGAAAGCATGCTGGACAAAGTGTTTACCAACAGACGGGGAGCACACAGAATCACGCCCCACCCCCATTTGGTGCCTCTGACCACATCTCCCTCCTGCTGGCTCCTGCTTACTCCCCAGTGTCTAGGATGCCAACAAAGATCATTTCTGTGTGGCCTGAGGGTGCTGTGTCCATACTCCAGGACTGTTTTGAGACCTGGAGCATCCCATATGTTCAGGGATGCTGCAACATGTGGGAGCAGAGTAGACTTAGAGGAGTACACATTCTCTGTTCTGCACTACATAAGGAGATGCATGGAGAATGTGACCACCTCTGAAACCATTACCATCCGACCCATCCAGAAACCGTGGCTAAATGAAGAGGTGCAGGTCCCTGCTGAAAACCTGTGATGTGGCATTCAGAAATGGCGATGTAGCAGCATTCAGAGCAGCTAGAAGCAACTTGTCAGTGGGCATAAAGAGAGCAAAGCCCACGTATGCTTGGTGGCATTTTTAATCAAATGACCCACAGAGCATGTGGGAGGGCATCAGGTGCATCACTGACTACAAGAAGCGTGATGCACAGTGACCTGAGGACCCAGTGCTCGCCGACACCCTGAATGCCTTCTATGCTCGCTTCGAGGCATCCAACTCCATCACTAACTCCTGGCTCAGCCCCTCCCCTGATGAGCCCGCAGTCATAAGCATCACAACAGCAGTGGTGAGGAGAATGCTGCAGAAGGTCAACCCCCGGAAGGCTTCGGGCCCTGATGGGATGCCAGGCAGAGTTTTGAAGGACTATGCACATCAGCTGTCTGGGATCCTGACGAACATATTCAACATCTTATTGTCCCAGGCCAAAGTCCCATCATGCCTCAAGTCCACAAACATCCCTGTACCAAAGACCTCTCCAGCATTGTCCCTCAATGACTACCGCCTGTTGCACTCACCATGAAGTGCTTCCAAGAGGCTGGTGATGAGGCACCTGAGGCAGACGATCAACGTGGCTGATGATTCTCACTAGTGGTGGCCAGTATACCGGTTTTTACACTGTTACCGGTGTCATATGCTGCCACAATATGGACTTTGTAATACTGTACTTACTGTGATAAACACGTAGTGGGTTTCCTGCACAAATATTAGATTCAGTTCAAGGATAATGGAGAATGAATCCTTCATGTTGTATTTACTTCTGCTCCACCTTCATAAAGTTACCGCACGTACACTTTAAGACAAAAGGTGGCTGATGGGTAAATGACGTGTTTTAGAGAAATGGGTGACAGGCGCGCATGTTGGAAAGTGTTGTTAGCTTAGCATCACAACAGCAAACTTAAGGAAACGAATATCACTCTTCTGAGCCAGCTTCTGAGCCAGATGGAATGACAGGAAGAACAACTGGTGCTGAAAAAAGGAAATCGGACTACTTCCTCTGTTATTTGGAACTGGTTCGGTTACAAGGTATGGGATACATCACAAAACACTGTTTTTTGCAAGATTTGCCTTGTCACCACCTCAAGACCTCACATATCCGTGAGTGTGAGGACGCAACACGGGTGAAGGCAACACAGATGTTACTCCCGGCCACCTTCACTGCCGCTGTTCCCTATGGAAAGAGCAGCAAGAAGTGGAGGGATAACATGGTAACAAGGGCTACTGCTAAATACATCGCCATGGAGCCGTTTTGGACTGTTGAAAGAAACGGATTTAGAAACCTAGTATGTGTTTTGTCACAGCTTAAGTCACAGCTTGAAAAGGGCAGGTTACTCCTCTAAAGGCATGCAAGTCCAGTTTATTTTCTCATCCTAATCCAATAAATACATTGTTTTCTACACAAAAACAAAGATTCTCTGCTAAGATATACTCTGTCATATGATAAATAGAACAAATAGAGCTATAATCAGAAGACTGCTACATTTCATGCTTTAATACTGTGATAAAATACCATTATCGGAATAAGAAGGGAAAAAAAACTCTCACCAATACAAGTACAGGTGGAACAATCCACAGCTGACGTCATCTCTGCTGTGACCCACCAGGCCCTCTCTCACCTGAAGAGTAAGGACTCCTATGTGAGGCTGCTGTTCCTGGACTTCATTTCTGCATTCAATCCCATTATCCCGCAGAAACTAGAATTCAAGCTAGCAACACTAGGAGCCTCAGCTATGTGCAACTGGGTCCTGGACTTCCTGACCTGCAGGCCACCGAGTGTCAGGATCAACAACAACAGATCCTCCACCATCATCCTGGACACTGGCTCCCCCCAGGGCTGTGTACTCAGTCCACTGCTGTACACACTGATGACTCAGTGTTTCTACTGGTAAGGTTTTGCCATGGCGCCTTGCTGCCACACCACACATTTGATGCAAAAAAATCAATAATAGGTCTACACATTAGGCTATGCATATTAAAGTCTTGAATTGAAAATTTTAAGGTTTTACAACATGGAATAGTGTTTGAAGTGGTAGCATCTTCCATCTTTATCGGTTGGTTCTGCTGCCTGTCACTTCTGGATCAACTGCTCAGTTGCGCATACGTGACGGTAACTCTACTTGGACAAACTGCCCAAAATGCATTGCCAGAGACGTTCATAATCATTCTGCGCTGCAGATGACTATGTCATTGAGTGTATCATTACTCAGCAATTAATACTATTTTCATTATTAAATGTTCTCTCTTAAGCAGAAAAACAGCTTCTCCCCAGATGCAGTCAGACTACTGAACTACTCCACCCGCCATATACTGTCCACCTTGCACCTTAATAACAGGTCATGATACTGCTAAAGTCACTACTGTCAATTTATTTCCACCTGTAAACTGTTGCTGCTGCTCATGTCGCTGCTTACATGCACCACCACCTTAAGCTGTTGCTGCTGCTGTATACTGTACTGTGCAATATTGTACATATTCAGAAGTTTATTTCATTATATTTCAGCAGGTTTTATGGTAGTTTCTATTCTATTCTATTTAGCTTTTGTATGTTATTTAATATTTTAAAACATTTTTTTTTCATCCTACACAGAGACCTGGGTAACTATATAATCATTCTAATTGATTGAATGACAAGAAAGCTGAGTGATAAGAACTCAGTAAAAAATTTGCACTAAATGATGAATTCAGAGATCATATTACATTATTTAATTTCATTTATTTATATTTTTTAATTTCGTTTTTAGTAGGTTTCATCTGACTTCATGTTGTACATTGTTTCATGTTGTTAATTTTTTGCTGTGCTTCAGATTTTGTCAATTTTGTCATTAGATCTTTAATGTTTGATTGTGTCTTGTGTTTTTTGCCTGTTGTGTCTTTTGTTACATCTTTTACAAATTCTTTACTGCCAAGAATAAACCAATAATTCTTCAATTTGGACCAAAAATCAGCCATTAAACAGAGAGGAAATAATCATTTGACATTTACACATTAGTTTTCATATTTTCTGCCATATCTTTCAGTTGTATTTAGGAATGTGTCTGTCTATATACATATCTGAAGCACAAATCCACCTTTAACACTCTTGTCACTCTTGTCAATGTGTGCGGTTACACCATAAGCATTAGTAGTGGTGTCACACTGTACATTCCACTTGTGAGTGGGCAATGGATAACCTATCTGTCACCTTCCCCTTCTCTTGTCTGCCTGTCTCTCAGTTTGTTCTGGCATTTGCTAATCTGATTATAGGCTGCCATATCTAGATGGCCCGTGAAAAGACTAGATATATATACACATCCATTTTGATGAAGTTAAATGAACACAACAGGATCCACTTGATACAACAGTAGATTATTGGAATGCTTGCTATGCAGTTGATTAATACTACATTTGTGACGGTTAATCTCATTTAATCTCATGTTATTATAAGGTGTAGAATGAGATGGTCAAGGTAAAAAGTCAAGTTTGTCATTAATATCAGTTTTTAGATATCATTCCATTGCTGATGGAAAAGAAAAACAAATCACTGAATTAGAAGGATGACAGTGTAATTGTACTCCTCCAGGGTTCCAGTTTTCCAAGCATCAAAAACATGCAAAATACATTAATTCTGCACATTTTTCCAAAAGAGATGCCCTAGTGTTGGTAGAATACAGAGAAAGAATTTCCCTACAGAGGACAATAAGGCAATAAGGCTAACTGAACTTAACTCAGAGGTCAAAATGTCTACTATTAAAAAAAGTCTACTTGGACTGTCCCACAGATTTCCTGAGCCTGCTGATTTCTGATGTCACATTATAAGTGCAGCCAAGAGCAACTATAATAACCATACCATTCAATTAGGTGGATGCTAAAGAGCTAAGGTCTCCTAATTTTAAATATATACATTTTCTGTCCTCCTGATACAATAGAGGGAGGGAGACACTAGGAGTGTCATGATACCTGCATGTGTCAACTGTTCAGTATGCCTTATGGGCAGACAGTATGGGCATGATAAAAAGGACAAATACATTTGTCATTCATACTGATACAGACACTCTGGCAAGTGTGGTAACACTCCAGTCCACTGGATGGCAGTAAATGGCAGTTTACCTGCTTTACACCAGGTAAACAGAAAAGAGAGAGCAAATCTTTTCAGTTAAATTACACTGGATGTAGACAGTATCCTGTTACAAAAATAACTCAAGCCAATAGTTTACTCTATGGTGAAAGTAATCCTGGTATTTATTGACAAAAAACAGTTATGAAGGTAATAATACTTCTCAGTAGGGGTGGGCGATATATCGAATGTACTCAATGTATCACGGCTTGGCTCACAAGCGATATATAAAATAACTATATGAAATCAAATCAAATTTTATTTATATAGCGCCAAATCATAACAGAAGTTATCTCATGACACTTTACATATAGAGCTG
>JAPQRQ010036636.1:0-11252 GCA_037367365.1 Apogon talboti | reverse complement strand
GAGGAAGCGAAAGCAATTTTCGCCGCGCTAACCGCCATTGTTTTAATTTTGACTTTGGGTCTACTAATGTGGTAAGTTACTTTCACGTCTTTTAATATATATGTATGTTATGTTCAGCGTGTTTATTTTATGTTGCAGTTATTTTCGCAATAGTAGTTATTCTTTTTCAGCCTTCTGTTTTATTTTTCTCTTCAAAGTTTTACATGATTTCTACTCTATCGTAATGCATTTTTCCCTATTTCACCACAAATCCGATATAAACAGTATAAACAGGTGTTCTCTTACTTTCGTAGAATATCTCCTTTAACACTACCTTACATTTATATTATTGCTTGAATGATTATGCGGAATACGAAGCAGAACTATTAAAATTAAATTCGTTTAAGTTTTGGTATTTCGTTAAAGCATATTGCGGCTCAGTCAGGGCGGAAGACAGGCTCCCGGGGCTGCGCGGGGATGCCGTCCAGCTCCAGGCGTCACAGAGGTGGGGTTGTCGCTGCGGGGGCATGCTGTTGGTTGGAGGCTATGCGGTGGCAGACTGACAAGAAATTCTGACAAGTTATTTAACAATGTAAGCGAGCATTGAATAAATGTGAACAATAATGCGCACATATATATATACCCAGAAAAAGTCTGCCCGGTGCGGGCGCGCTGACGCGCATACAGCTGCAGCCCTACATCTTTGCGTGGCCCGCAAAGCACTCACGGAGAAACACAACGGTAGATGGGTGACTTTGGCCTATTCTGATCATTATTAATCATGGATAAAAGCATACATTAAATTTAGCAATAAGGGGTACAACTATTTGCTTCATAATTTGAATTATAATGAAACCAAATGCTCTGTGAAGTATCTTTGAATACTTTTCTTGATCTGAAGGGAAAAGAGAACGATCCAGTTATAATTTAAGTTGTTTTTTTATTTCATATTAGGATTTAGATTAACAATCTGACATGTTTAAATCACCCATCTGCCCTACTTATTGCTTAGATTAAATTGTTAAAAGTTAAGCATTACTTCCATTTTAGTAATAAAACTATTATTGTGTTATTATTTCATGCAGTCTATCATTTGAAATAATTTCTCAATCCCACCAACAATTAAATTTAAACGTGCTCACAGAGTAAAATATCTTATTTTTGATATTCTGATTAGTTTTATTACTTTTATTAGATTTATAGTTATTCATGAACTTTTCCATAAAGTAATCACATAGAAAAAAAGATAATAAATTACATTTATAGGCTACATTTATAAAACAAGTTTGACCCTTAATTTAGCTTTAAGATTTTTTTTTAAATTCATTTCTAACATATGTTTTTTATCTTGTTTCCCTTTGTTGCAGGTTGAAATTGAGGCAGCTGTCCTCTGATTTTCAGCTTCCACCCCCTTCTGTATAGACTTTTCAGCAAGGTATGGTGACACATTAAAGAATCGTTAGTGCACATCACTCCAGAGAATCAAATGGCTTGGACATGTAAAATTTGTGAAGCTGTCTTTTTAAAGAGGGTTCAAGTATTAGAACACTATCGTTTGCAGCACAACAATATTTCAGCAGTTAGTCCACTGCCATGTCTTTATCAAGAATGCATTTGCACATTTCATTCCATAAATGCTTTGAAAATTCACCTGTCACGGCTACATACTGAGGTTGTAGTGGACAGTGGAGATCAAATTCAACATGTGTCGTTTCTCTGCCCTCTCTGTGGATTCAAGCAGTTATTTAATGAGGAAACACTTCTTAGCCATATTAGAACACATCTAAAACATCATGAAATGGTTGATTGTCCATTCAAACACTGCAATTACCGCACTAATGTGTATTCATCCTTCAATGCCCACAAAAGTAGGACTCATTCAGTCACTAATGTCTTGGATTTTAAGGACACCATCATAGTGAGAAAAGACAGCAGTGCTGCTGTAGAGAGTGAACTAGATTCTGAAATAGCAGGTTGTTCTCGAACCAGTGCAGAAGTGGATCTGTCTGAAAGCTACCATCCAGATTCTTTGTATGACACTGGTGAATTGCAAACTCAACTTAGAAACAACTTGGCTTCTTTGTTCTTAAAAATGCACAGTGTCCTCCATGTGTCAGCACGAGCTATACAGGACATTGTTGAAAACTTGGTATCTATATTTTCATCTTCAAGACCTCTGGTGAGGGATTCAGTTATGGCAGTTTTCCAAGAGCACAGTCAGTCTGTCAGTGAGGATCTCCTCAATCATTTGGTTGAAGCGATCATGAAAAGTAATGTGTTTTTGTCTGCCACTGCAGAAAGTGAAGAATTGTCCACAACAAAACGAAGGAAAACATTTGTGAGAGGCCACTACCCATTAGTAATGCCAATACAGTATGCTTTGGATGCCAGTGCACACACAGCAGTCTATGTTCCAATACTACAGATGCTTCAGACAATGTTTAGAAATACAGATCTTCTCAATAAAATCAGAGAGTCCAAACAGTCACCAGGAATGTACATGACTCATGAAGATGGAGCATACTTTAAAGAAAATCAGCTATTGTCTGCTGGGGATGACCTGAAGTTGTCTCTTATCTTGTATGTAGATGATATTGAACTTGCAAATCCCCTGGGCACATCTAGAAAGATTCATAAGCTATGTGCTGTGTATTGGTTGATTGGCAATTTACCAAGTCAGTATAGGTCCAGTCTACATTACATACAACTAGCCCTGCTTTGCAAAGTTGCTGACCTGCGTAGGTGTGGTTATGATAAGGTGTTGTCACCCTTGTTAAAAGACCTGCAGACTCTTGAGCAGGATGGTATCTTTATTGACACACTGGGTCAGTGTATCAAAGGCACTGTCTTTTGTGTAGCAGCTGATAATCTGGGTGCTCATGGCCTTGCAGGTTTTGTGCAGTCATTCAGGGGACCGTACATTTGTAGATTCTGCAGTGGTACTTCAGATGAAATACAAACCTCAGAAGTTTCTGATGGACAGTTTAGTATGAGAACAAAGGACATTCATGATCTTCATGTACAAAATGTCACTCAAGGATGCAGTGCAAGTTATTGTGGTGTTGCAGGTGATTGTTCTCTGAGAAAGGGATTACAGTACTTTCATCCCATTACTGGTTTCCCACCTGATGTACTACATGATCTGTTCGAGGGAATCGTACCTGTTGAAATGGCACTGTGTATTCGTCACATGATACAACAAAAGTATTTTTCCCTTGAATATCTGAACACAAAGATTAGAATGTTTCCATATGAACATTATGACAGGCTCGATAAGCCACAAACAATATCAAAAACCTTTGCAACCAAACTTAGCATTGGCGGAAATGGACACGAAAATGCCACTTTGCTTCGTTTATTACCATTTATAATTGGCAACCAAGTTCCTGAAGGAGATGAAGCATGGGCCATATTAATGGACCTCAAGGAAGTAGTAGAGTTGGTGTTATCTCCATGTTTTACAGAAGTCTCCTTGCAGTACATGCAGACAAAAATAAGTGATCATAGACAGTGTCTGAAAGAACTGTTTCCAGACTTCAAGCTTCGACCTAAGCACCATTTTGTCGAACATTATCCAGAGCTGACGCGACGGTTTGGACCTCTGATTCATTTATGGACCATGAGGTTTGAGGGCAAGCATAGTTTTTTCAAAAAGGTAATACATGACACACAGAACTTCAAGAACATCTTAAAAACTCTTGCAACCAGGCATCAACACATGATGGCATACCATCTCAGTGCACCTTCATTTTTCAAACCTCACATACAAGCATCAACCGTCACCTCTATTCAAGTTGATTCTCTCCCTCAAATGGCAAAAGATTACATAGAGGCCAGGACAGGTTGCCAAACCATATACAGCACAACTAAAGTCTCAATACATGGTACTGAATTTGCCAAAGGAATGTTTGTCTCTGCTGGGCAGGAAGGGGGATTGCCAACTTTTAGCAGGATTGAAAATGTGCTACTTGTGAACAACAATATTGTCTTTCTTTGCAGAAACCACCAGAGCTGGTACAGTGAGCACCTGAGGTCTTTTGAGCTAACGTCATTGGACAGCATTTCTGTGTTTGAGACGTCTCAGCTCAATGACACAGTAAGTCTAACAGGATACACTGTTGATGGGCGTTTAATGCTAACGCCAAAGAGATATATTTTGACCAAAAATGTAGATTAAATGACTTCTTCTTAAACTGTGGTTTTAGTCTATATGAAACCTCAGTTGTTTAACTCAGTTTACAGTCCTGTGAAAATGTATTTTTACTCCTCTAATGGGTTTATTATGGCGTATTACTTACATAAATGGTTCATATTGGCAAACACTTAAAATGCAATTGACTTCTGTAAATATTTGATAAACTATGTAGGTCTATGTGCAAAAGTGATAGAATTTTTCTTTTAAAGGGCAGTTTTCCCCTCAGGCTTAAATTATTGGGATAGGCGCTATTACACGTAACCCTGAACTTAAATAAATGACAGAAGTTGTTGAATCTTTTTTTCAGCACTGTTAATCATCTTTTATGTTCCTAAAGAGAAAGAAAATTATCTAAATAGATCTATTTACCTGCAGGAAATGGCTGGTGCTGAAAACTTCCTACTTCACATTCATACCTCCCCTGATATTGTGAGAAAGATGACACTGTCAGCTCGGCCACAATCTGTAGATGACTTCAAAACAATGATCAAAGAAAAGTTCAGGCTGGACTTTGACTTTACTCTGTCATATGAGGATCCAGACTTTGACGGACAGCTCTGCTCCCTTGTAGATATAGAGGAACTTCCAACAAAAGCCGTAGTCAAGGTTTTGCATTCTGAAAGTGATGCCAGTTCTATCAGTTCTATAGGATCAGATGACACTATAATATTACCTCATGCCATGACTCCAGAACGATCACAAGGATGGCCTCAGGAGTTCCCAGTGCCCACATTTTCCTATGAGGTAGAATTTATTCTTACCCAAGGAAATGCTGCCTTTGAAAAATCAGGGAGTACTGTAAAGTTAACTAGAGGACAAAAGCATGACATTCTGGAAACTCT
The DNA here is from genome assembly GCA_037367365.1 of Apogon talboti. Taxonomy (NCBI): domain Eukaryota; kingdom Metazoa; phylum Chordata; class Actinopteri; order Kurtiformes; family Apogonidae; genus Apogon; species Apogon talboti. The sequence goes on along the minus strand of JAPQRQ010036636.1, from coordinate 6,236 downwards.
GGCCAGCAAGATAGGCATATCCCAAGGAAAAGGAGATTGCGAAAGTAGCAGAAGCACTTGTCACTAAACATCCTTGTTTAAAAGAGCAAGGTTCAAAGACAGGGTGGTATGGTTGGCAAAACAGTCTCTCTTATAAGATGGGAAACTATTGGGATAAATTAAGGCGAGCAGGGATACATGAGGTAGCTGTAAACTCTGGAAAGAGGAGCAAAAACAACCCAAACAAGGAATCCCCTCACACAAACATTAAAAAGCCTAAAAGGGCTGAGTTGAACTTTCTCCCAAATTACCCTCAAGGTGAAGATGCTGCTACTCTGGATAATTTGAGACTCCAGATTGTAAATGAGACCAAGAAGAGTGAGAAGAACCTTCTCCTCATCACCCAGTTAATGCAGACCACCTTTGCCCTTAGACGAAAAGAGGTGATCACTGATGACCTACCTGTGATTGAGATTCTGGAGCGCTGGCCTGCTCTCACGATTGAGTCACAGGTAATGTGTAACAAATTTACATTTAATAAGTCAAGGCTTACATTATCAATGTACTCAATATAACACATTTTTGTGCAGATCTGTGCAGAGTTTCACAGAATAACCAACGTCAATCTGAAGAACCACTTCTATGCTGCATTTGACCAACATATGCCACGTCTCCAAAGCTTACTGAGAAAGAAGGCTGCTGGTTCTGGTAAAATTTCTAATGTCTTGGGACAGCTGTTCAGCTTATTTGACCATCAGGTAAGTGCTTCTTCTATACCCTTGTCTCTGCTGTCTCCTTCTCTACTGTCTTCATTCCTTCTCTCTCTCCTTTCTGTGTACTCCTTTGCCCCTCACTCAGCCTCTACTCTCCCTTTCTCTTTGCTCTCTTTGCCTCCTCTCTCCGTCTCTCTACTATCCTTTCTCCTTCCCTCCTCTCCTCATTCCTTCTCTCCTCTGCTCTGTCCTTCTCACTCCCCTAACTATTATGGAAAGAGATATGTCTTAATATTATTTGTAAATTCACACACTGTAATCCACAAATATACAATAATTTGCAAGCACAATGACAAAAATTTATGACTTGTAAATTGGTATTTCCACAAAGGTTTAGTGATTTATTCAAATGGTTGGAAACTTGCAAATGAAATTATAAAAATTTGTAAAAATATGTCACATTTTGCATGTGCATCTGTCATGAAATTTCTTTTGTAATTCTGAAGTTCTGTGTGTGATGTGTTGAATTTCCATTTGCGTTCCACAATCACTGAAGATCTGCTTACCCTACGATGATGAGCTGATCACACTCCAGTCCAATCATACATAATCACAAACTAATGGTACCGACGTTCATTCGATCACCACACTATGAAACCCAACATTACTTTCACTTTAAGAACGAAATATGGAAGCTGACAGAAATGCATAGGTGAATGAACGTCGGTGAATGTGCATCTTGAATGATCCTCAAATGGAAATTCAACACTTCACACACAGAACTTCAGTTTTACAAAAGAGATTTCATGACAGATCCACATGCAAAATATGACATATTTTTACAAATAGGTATCATTTCACTCACAGGTTTCCAACCATTTGAATAAACCACAAAACCTTTGTGCAAATACCAATTTACAAGTCACATATTTTGACATTGTGCTTGCAAGTTATTGCATATTTGTGGATTACAGTGTGCATTTACGAATAATATTAAGACATATCTCTCCATAGACTTTCCTCTCTCCTTTATCCTTCTCACTCCTCTCTCTCTCCTCTGCTTTATCCTTCTCTCCTCACTCCTTTCTCAGCCTCTCAATCATTCTCTCTTCTCTGCTTCCTTCTCTCTTATGTATTCTTATTTTTATTTTACCCAGTCCTCTTTTGTCTCACCTCTATTTTTGTCTCACACTAACAATGAATCTGCCATATCTTATATACGTATGATAATTTTTAGGAACAAGTGGATATCCACACCAAACGTGCCTTTGCTCTTCGGGCTCTCCCTACCTATCTGCATGAAAATGACTCCAGTTTTCTGAAGACATGGAATGTAAGTGTAAATTTGTCAATGAAGTTCAAATGTGATAGGTGTTTTTAATAGATAAGATCGGAAACAATGAACCTACTTAAACTTCAGAAACAAAAGATTAACATAGTATGATTGCGACTAATACTGTTATTCTATGTTTTGTTTTTTTCTTCAGATAACTGAGTCTGATGAAGCAGACATTGGAAATGTACCAGTGGGTCTCCTCATAATCAATGCCAATGCAACAGGCTCCTCAGTCTTCTGTCCAGAAAGAATTGCAGTGGTGCTTGAGGGTAGCATAGTTATTAATGTTCCTACACTGGCTGATGGGTATGTCATGGTATTTGCACTGATGTATGCATTACATTTAAGCTACCCAAAAGAGTTGGCCAACACATTTGACTTTATCCAGAAAGTGGTAATGGGTTTAGAGGATGGAAAGTTGAGACCCAGAGTGTTGAGTGTTAAAAATGACCTTTACCTTGAGTAGAGCGATTAGCTCTTTTAGGCATTTGTCAATGTTTTTTTGATATTTCATACCAGCTAATCATACAGATGTTACCAATCAAGGCTTTTGCTTATAAATTGTACATTTTTGTGAAAATGTTTTGAATTACATTTTGTTTTCTCAGTTGGGCTATTTTTTTGTTTTCAAATTGTGCCCGTTTATACAGTACATCCTGATGGCATTGTTCTCTGCAAATTCTTATAAATCATAGTGGACCTGACACGTTTTACGGATTCTTGGCATATAGAATGTATGCATTGTTAGTCTTGCAGCAAGAAAACCTATGTGCAAGTTGTTCCAATACGAGAGCACTGACAATTTATTGTCATTTTGAATGTTCACTCTGCAGCTGAAAAATGTTCACAAGGCAGCTGCCACGTTAAAAAAAGTTGTATTATTCTGAAGATGACTTAATAAAAGTAGCAGCAGTATTTGAAATTATGGTTTTCTTTTCTTATTTAATACGAACTATTTTAGTTTATTACTACTTAAAAAATTAAGGTAATTTTAAAAAATTAAGTTACTTGTACTTCAGTTAGCAATTAGTAAACAGTTAAAGATTTTGTTTTGAAATCAATTAAAACATTTAAGTTGTTTAAGCACAATGCTTTATTTCTAAATAAATAAAAATAATAATGTTAAAACACCTTTAAATTTTTTGTTTAATACAACACAAAGTTCCACAGTTTGTTAACTTAAAAACATATCTTTTATTACTTAATTTTTTTTATGTAATCAGTTTCAACAATTTTTTTGAGTTGAATTAACTTGTTAGGGTTTACAGTGCACCTAAAACATACAGTAAAGAAAAACAACTGCCAGATCTTGAAAGTTGAAGTAGCCCCGAAAAAAGGACATAAGCAACTTTTATGACACTTCTAGAGCCAGACTAATAAAATAATTCCAACTGGCCTGTTTCAAGTCCAACATTTTCCCCAGAGTTATAGGCACTTTGCACAGAATACTACGGTACTTTAGTAGCTTGTGATCATTTAAGTATCTCGAGGCGGAGCCAAGAGTCCTCTTTTTTTTTTTTTAATCAAAATATGGTCACCCTACACTGTCTCTCATCATAAATAAGGAAATCCCCCCGTTGTAATAGTAATTTTGTTAAGTGTATTACTGCCCCCTTGTGGCACTGCTGTTTTTAATAAAGAAGACGTTAAGAAAACAACAGGTTATGGGCCCAGAGGTCGCTGAAAAAGGCTGCTTAACATGGATTTTGTACATCATAAACGGTGTTGTGGAGTTCACAATGGAGGATAAACTGTTTATTGACAAGCTGAGCGGACCGGAGCACTGGGCAACATGGAAATTTCAGTTGGAGCATCTTCTGAAAGCAAAAGGACTGTGGGGTATGGTACAAGAGGCTGAACAATTAACGGCAGATACTAATGCTAACACACAAGCTGAGTTTAAAAGACGGAAAGAAAAAGCATTTTCAGTGTTGGTTCTAAACGTGAGTACACCCCAGTTATACTTGATAACAAGCTGTAAGACTCCTAATGGGCATGGGAGATGTTTAAAAGACAATTTGAAAGAGATACTATAGCTAACAAGCAATGTAATTAAGAAAAAGTACTTCTGATGTGAAATGAAGGAAGAAGAAAATCTCAATGATCATTTAAAACGAATGAAGGAGCTAACTGATCAGCTAGGTGCAATAGGCTCTGTGATTGAGGAAGAGGACCAAATTGTCACACTTCTGGGAAGTTTGCCACCTAGTTATGCAACAGCTGTTACGGCTTTGGAAACAAAAATGGACAGATTTACACTACAGTTTGTACAGCAAGCATTAATAAACGAGGAACAAAAAACGAGTGCATGCTGATAGTAGCACAGTGTCCAGCGGTGCATCAGCCATATAAACCCAAGTGCATGGAAATATGGAGGACAAGCCAAAAACAGTGGGAGCAGACAGCCCCAGCTCATGGAAATGTTGTAAATGTGGGAAAGAGGAACATATCAAACATGATTGTCCAAGCTTAAAAAAGAAATACAAAACACACAAGGCTAAAAGCATGATGTACACAAGGATGTGGAGGACTTATGTGAGGGTGCATTTGTTGTAACTGAGGAAATTCAAAGTGAGTTACAACAAGGAGACAGGTTAATTGATTCTAGTGCATCAAAACACATGACATGGAATAAAGAAGGACGCCACAATCTGTGAAACTTGGTGGTGGCAGAGTGGTTGAGGCTCTAGGACTGGACAACATAAAACTGAGAATGTCATTCAGAGTTAGTGATGTTAAAAATGTCACAATGTATGATGTACTGTATGTTCCCAAATTATCTATGAATCTTTTCTCAGTGGGAGCTGCTGCCAGGAAAGGAAATACGGTGCAGTTCAAAAAGTCTTGCTGCTACATACGTGGAAAAGATGGAACTCTTCAAGGAATGGGAACACAGAAATCTGATGGGTTGTATCAGCTGGATACCAAGGGATGCTCTACAACTTATCATGGAGCGTCAAGTGCATCAGTTGCAGCAAGTCTGTGGCATCAGCGCTTAGGACACACTTCAAAGCTTAAAGAACTCAAAAACCTAGTAAAAGAAGTGAACTTCACTGCAGAAGAAGAGGAAACGTTCTGTGAAGTTTGTGTTGAGGGCAAAATGTTTCGAAAGCCTTGCAAGCCAGTGGGAGCAATACGCTCAAAACATAAGTTGCAACTTGTCCATAGTGATGTCTGTGGCCCTATGCAGACTGACTCCATAGGTGGAGCAAAGTACTTTGTAACTTTCATTGATGACTTCTCCAGATGCTGTAAGGTGTATTTCATGAAAGAGAAAAATGAAGTTCTGAGCAAGTTCAAGGAGTTTGAAAAAATATTCTCAAATGAAAGTGGGCAAAAAGTGACAAGACTCAGAACAGATAATGGAATACACATCTACAGAGTTCCAAGAGTATTTGAAAGCCCAGGGCATTCACCATGAAATGACTGTACCACACACACCTCAGCAAAACAATGTTGCAGAAAGAAAAAACAGGACATTAGTGGAAGCAGCTACAAGTATGCTGTTTCATGCAAAGCTACCAAACATGTACTAGGCAGAAGCTGTTGCAACAGCAGCTTACATACAGAACAGGTTGCCCACAACTGTTCTAAAGAAAGAGACACCTTATCAAAGATGGTGTTGCAAAAAGCCGGACATCAGTCATATAAAAGTTTTTGGTTGTGTTGCTTACGCTCACGTCCCAGACACAGAGAGAAAGAAACTGGGAAAAAAAGGCTGTTAAGCTTCGCTTCTTGGGATATGCAAACAGTGCCAAAGGTTACCTTTTGTGAGATGAAGAAAAAAGGAGAGTAGTCATTTGTCGAGATGTTATCTTTAATGAAACAGACTTTGAGTGCAAACAGGGTTAGAATGTATCCTTTTCAGATTCAGAAAATGAGGAGACACTAAGCACAGATGAAAGGCAAACAAATACTAACTACACTACTACTGTCAGTGAGGCTGCAGAAAGAAGAGGAAGGATTAGAAAGTCTCCAAAGAGATTTGGATATGACAAGTTTGCTGATGTAGTAACTGCTGAACATTGCATTAATATGTGTTGTGTCACAGAACCAAGTACACTGAAAGAAGTCATGTCGAATCCAAATGCAAAGGAATGGGAGGAAGCAGCTGATCTGGAATACAAGTCGCTGCTGGAAAATGATACATGGGACTTGGTGGATTTACCTATGGATCGCAAAGCAATTGGATCAAAATGGGTATTCAA
>JAPQRQ010036635.1:0-11253 GCA_037367365.1 Apogon talboti | reverse complement strand
TGTGCTTAAGACTCACCTAAGGGTAAAAGAAATGCAAAGAAAAATTTTTTCACTGTTTTTTTTTCTTGGTGCAGCAGTTAAAGGGTTAAAAAATGCAGAACAGAAACCGACCAACCCGCGTGCCCGGATGACACACCGCCACACCAAGAGATCAATTCCACCAGAAACATGGGATTTGGCACTATATAAATAAAATCTGATTGATTGATTGATCGATTGATTGACTCAAAAAACACAAACCATACTCTCACTAACACTTACATTAAATGACATAAAACACAGTTGTGTTTGATTACAGTAAAGTCAAATTTTTGTAATGTATTACTATATTAGCATTAGCTGGCCTAATTAGCAATTCCAATACAGAATAAATGTTAAGACTAGCTAATGTAGATAAGCTATGCTAACAGACTGGGTATTGTAGTTACGCAACTATACTGTGCAACAAAATCCTTTTGGTTTTGATGGTTTAACTTCAAAACCACAACTACCCACACAGACGTTTGGAAATGTATGATGTAGGGTTAACCCTTAAAGACCCATAATTATTTTGTCACAACTTCCAAATTATCTTGTTGTTTCACCATTTATTATAAAAATATCCTTTGCATTTTGCATTTTTCAGTGTAATCAGGTATTTTCCTATATTTGATTTATTGATTATGTAGTTGTTCATAAAAGCTCAGAGTAAATTCAAAGGTTATTAGATCAAACAAGAAACAAATGAGGAAAAACTGACTTTTTCAGCAAAATATATCATTAACTGAAAATAAACCAAATATGCCCATCCACTGTCGAGAAGATAAGATTTTACAGAACCCACCATGGGGAAACTGCTCAGTTGACAGCAGCAAATACAAAAATAAAGTGCAGGGAAGATAGAAAACAGAAAATATACACATGTGAAATATAAAATATAAAGAGAGGAAATAAATTGCTATTTATATAAGTTTAGGTTTAATTTTAAATGTTTCATTTTTATTTATTTTGGTTAGGGGTGGATGTTTGGGTCTTTATGGTTTAAGGTCAGTGTTGCTGCTCTGAATTGGATGCATACTAAACCATCATATGGTCAGCTCAGATCTAGTGAAATGGAAATGCTTACAGCTTCACAGTACGCATGTCTTTTATAAAGTAGAGTTGTCCAGTCAGGCATTGCCATGGGAGTGTAGAAAGTATTCCAGCATTTACAGCCAAGACGGTCAACTTCCTGCATCTGAAATAGAGAGGCCACTTCATGCTGAGACAGAATTTGAACCCAAGAGGCGACAGGATATGCTCCTTATTGTGATATTTACTCTTGGCAGAGATGGGACATCATCATAAATGACTGTACAGAGAGAAGAGGAAAAGGCTGAACACAATTAGTGTCTGACTTGACAGAGCCCTAGTATGTCTGAGTGATGAGAGAAGTGGTCACCCTGTGGATTTCGTCTTTGTAGTTGTGTGAATATAAGCTCAGATGGTCCTACTTCCTCATTTGGCAGCAACATTGAGGAAATCTTGATTGGAACAGTTAAATGCATTGATTTAGAGTGATGAAAAAATGGTTCTCCATGGTTAAGAATGAGTCTGCATGCTGTTTATTTGTTGTCAAAAGAGCAGACATTTAGCTGGAGCTGGAGTTGCACCCTTAAGCATAAAGTGAAATGGAGATTTTGTAATACATAAACCTGTACTATATCCTGTACAATAATGTTGGATGGTTTGAAGTATATTCATTGTATCAACCCATTTCATTTGGTCACCCCTTAATGGATTCATATCTCCTTTACAAATGTAATGTTTAATGTTAGTTGTGACTATTTTATTAGAAAAAAATATAAGTGGCATCACTGAACATAATATGAATAACACATAAATACATCACAAGGCTTTCCATCCCATTTTAAGTCTTAGGTGCAGCATCCAAGTCATTTTGTACATCTCCAAGTTAAATTAATGTAAAATTAATGTCGAGGGTATCAAAACTAAATGATTTAGATGAGCTGAAGGATTATCTTTATTTATGTAGCAGTTCCAAATTTTTGTACATATAATGATAATAATGGTTTAATGATGTAAAGTTATACATTTTAATTGAAGAACTTTTCTTTTTCCACCTATAGGAAGAAATTCATTCTGGAATAATGGGAAAAACTCTCTGCATTACTTAACCTTTTTGAATTTCTTTAAACAAATCTCTGTTGTTTTGGGTAATGCTATACACAGGATGTGGCACTAGTGTCTTTGTAAAACTGTTGGGGGCAATTTTGCTCATAAAAAGATGCAAGAGTGAGTGTAAAATTCAGACAAAGGATGTTAGAGACACACACTGAAACAATTGGCTAATGGCAGGATAATTTCAATATAGTACATCCAGTGAAAAAGACTAACACAACTGTAAACAGATTTTTATCTGCAATGGTGATGAACCTAAGCTAACTCTATCTCCTCTGAAAACACCCTGCTTCATGACTTTGTTAGGTTTTTTTGTTTGTTTTGTTGAGAGTTCGTTGTTATAAAACAGGAGTTTATGTCCACATTTGTAATTTTGGCCTCCTGTAAATGCGAAAACATTCTCATTTTGACTCAGCTTGACCTGAGGCTGGTTAAACATATCCAATCTAATGTGATTTGGGGTCAACTAACTAACCCCACTCCTCTGACCATGAAATTGATTAGACTGAGCTAGCACAGCAATATCATAGTAAGAAGTGTTGTTTTTATTTAAGCTATAAACAGCTGTTTTCATATTTTCAGATCTTCAGTTTAGGCCTGTTTTATTCATTCAGCTCATACTGTCCTGATAATTTCACAGTATAAGTAGAAAGTATATTTTGCCATAAATTGTATCATACTGTTTGCAAAAAACACAACCCTTTGTAATGAATCACTCACATGTTGAGGCAAAGCAGTCTCTAAAAAATTCAAATTATGTCTTGTTTTGTAAAAAAAATAAATAAAATTTTAAAAAATAATAATAATGCCTGCATTACGTTTGGCTACAAACAAACAAATTAAAACAAATTATGAATTAGTGCCTTGATTTTATTGCAGTTATTTTGCAGGTGGATGATTCAGATTCAGATATTTTATTCATGTACTGAGAAAGAAAAATATGTAACACATGAGCAGTTTACAACAGATGTACATGAAAGGGAACCCCAAAGAAGCAGGAATGCATATGGATAGGGGACCCAAGCCACCGACAACATCCTCACCCACATCCACCCCTCAACCTCACCCCCCAACGATGTACCTACATATTCGTCACCACCCACTGGTACTCACGCAGTCACTGACATACTTCACACACAAGCACCCACACAAACATCCACACAATCACACATAGGTACAACTACACACACATACTCAGACAGCATCATTTCCAAAAAATATAGGATTCTGACAGAGATTATATTATACATAGGAAGACAGTAGTTTCTTTCTGACATTTTTTTTAATTGTTGGGATGAGCCCACATAAGTGTTTATTGAGTGGGTTGATAACCTGATATATAATACAGGCATTGTGATAGATGTTGAAATCAGGAAGCCTCAGGAGATCAAAGGCCAGAAGGAGCTGTGAAAGCAGACGTTGTAAATGCACGAATGATTTTCTTTTGTAAAGAGTGTAGTTTGATGAATGGATGGTGGATATACAGATTGTTTACAGCACGTCCAGAGCATTTACCACCAGACACACATAGATGTTCAGCACTTAGACATTAAAGAGTCTCAGGTTGGCTTAGGAAAAGATGATAGCTTGAATACATGTGTCATTTTTAATCATATTATTGCAGATTTCTCTCTATGAAATCAGGTCCTGGAATCTTTTCTTAAACTGAACCAAGTGTTGTCAATGCCAAAATCTAACTATAAAAAATGGGGGAAAAAATGCTGTTGTTAAAATCAGCTTGATGGGGTTGATGGTTGATGGTTTTTGACTGAACAAAATATGCCTGTGAATAAGTTGCTTGTTCAGAATCAGCATTTGAACCACTTTGAAATGACTTTAATATCAGCAAACAAAGCCAAAAAACATATTTTCATCTATAATTTAGTTACAAACAAAAGCAGTTTCTCAAAGACAGGATTTTGTCTGATAACATTTCAGTCAGAAAGACATCACATTGCTGATGATAAAGACGCTGTCACATGTTTGAACAGCAACCTTCACATTTCAGTAAGTGTTTAAATTTAAAAATTTATTAAGTAATAACAGAACTAAGAAGGTTGACAACAGACAAAGAGAAACTAAGATGAACATATAGTGTGCACAAAGCAGTAGTAGTGTCTCAAGGCGAAGTGTAAAAAAGCTCAATAAACAGTCTGTGCTCTCGAGTGGTCTGCCTTGCGGCTGAGAAAACTGCAGTGACCGTACACTCCTGCAAACACACAACACATGGCCAGACATGGATGCAGGGACATAAACCAACGTGCATTTACAACCTGCAGCAAAGACACTGTACACTGTACACACACAATGAGCCATTAGACCAGGGCAGGCCCTTTTACACACTTAGCCTGCAGGGTTCCACACATATTTCAAAACACGCTATCATCAGGGGATGCAGTTTTCAGTTCAGCACCTGCCTCAGTGTATCGACCTGACCAGAGGCAGAGGCAGACGATGTTTGTAGTGAAGGAGCAGAAAACTCAGGGCTCCACTGTCTGAAAAAGACAAATGATGTAGGAGCCTGAGTCAGTCAGTCCACCAAATTTGAACTGTGTATTTATACAAGATGCAGAAGATATATCTAACATTTACTGCTATCCAAGTGTAATATTAATCTAAATATATTTATTCCTGACAAGAGACTTTAATCCAGTGATTCCAACTCCTCAGTAGTGAAAGTATCTATTGTCTGTCCTAAAAGTCATTAGAGGTTGCTAAATGACATCATCACCTAATTTGCATAATTGTAAATGTTCATCTAATTGTAATGAACAGTGTATGAACGAGGAATAACATTGCTTTAGAGACAAAAAGCAAGTATAAAAATATCCTGTTGTACGGTTAGAATTACAGATAAACTACTGTATACTCTGTCAACTCTTGCTTTTTTTATGTCCCATTTCTACCCATCCTCCTTTATCCAGGCTTGGGGACTGGCTAAAGTGTCCCAAAAGAGACACCCTGGAGGAGTTACTTAGGTTAGTTATTTATCTATTTGTTTTTAATGTTTAGTTTTTATCTTCATTTTCTTCAGTTTGGTTTGGTTTTTATCCTTACGGTCCACTTAGGAGACTACAAGTCACAATAAAACATAAACATTTTTAACCATAACATTTTTAATTTTCAGTCTACCTTAACAATTTATATGGACCAAAAAGAGACAATAGAGAAAACTGTCAATGTCAGTGGGAATGATTTATATTCAGTGCAATGATTTGTTTTAAACAAACAACGATATGTGCTTTCACATCTCCAAAAGTCTCCAGTAACAAAAGAAAAAGGTGATAGATTTGTCATGAGTGGCTTTTTTGATAAAATGTCTCTAAAGGGGTCTGAAAAATCATTAAATATAGCATCAAAGTGTCTAAGTTGGAAACACTGACTTTCACAGTTAGGCAAACAGAATGTGGGTTTATATGACTGGGACAGACGAAATCATTTGGTGTCATTTAGAGGAAAAATGTGTGCATTTGAGTCATTTTTCAAAAGTGCTAAAAGTTTCCAAACAAATTTTAAAACTTGCTAAATTTGTTGGTAGGTGCTTTTTGAAGAAAAAGTTGCTTAGGTAGTCTGAAAAGTGCTAAATCTAGCAACAAAAGTGTTAATTTGGCATCAATGGTTTTATCAGTGTTACATATAAAATATATTTATTGATCACTCTTGAGACGTTAAGTTAAATACGAACAAACATACTTAACCACTTAAATTAATATTAAGTTGTTTTAAGTGCCGCTCACACCTTATTGAGACATTTCAGTCTGTGGTAACAAAAATACTCTTATATGCGTGAATTGAAGATGTCTCAGCAGTGCTATAATGATTAATATATTCCTAATTTCCATTTCCATTTCCCCCCATCCTTAAGTACTAATTTGAAAGTGTAACAACATAGTTATTATATAGTAATGTGTAAGTTTTCATGTGTTCACAAGAGAAGTTATGTTATAACATACTAAAATTACAGTTGTAATAAGATAAGATACAATTCAAGAATTCACGAGTGAAACATGAAATATAAATGCGAATCTTCTATTTATAATACTCGTACCATGAAAATACACTGTCTTAAAATTAAAATATGTCGAATAATCTTTATAAGCTTTAGAATGTGATACTGATATTTTTCTGCTGGAGCCATCCACTCAGTTTGGGGGTTACTGCCCCTAGTGCCCCAGTCAATACAGGCACCACTGTTGCCTTCACACCCCACTTTTTCTCTATCTCCTCTTTCAGCCCTTGGTATTTCTCTAACTTCTCATGTTCTTTCCTCCTGATGTTGCTAACACTTCAGATTGCTGCATTTATCACTACCACTGTCTTCTGCTGTCTATCAACCACCACTGTGATAGGCTGATTGGCCATTGCCATCTTCTTGGTCTGGATCTGGAAGTCCCACAGGATCTCGTTTGCTCTCTATCACCTTTGGGGGTGTCTCCCATCTTGACCTTGGGACCTCCAGTCTGTACTCGGTGCAGATGTTTCTGTACACTATGTCCACTACCTGTTTATCCCGCTCCATTTATGCCTTGCATACCAGCATCTTACATCCTGCTGTGATGTGCGTAACTGTCTCAGGGGCTTCTCTACACAGCCTACACCTGGGGTCCTGTTTGGTGTGGTAGACCCCGGCCTCGATTGTTCTTGTGTTCAAGGCCTGTTCTTGTGCAGCCATGAGTAGTGCCTCTGTGCTGTCTTTCAGTCCAGCCTTTTCCAGCCACTGGCATGTTTTCTCGATATCAGCCACTTCCTCAATTTGCGGTGGTACATGCCCTGCAGGGGCTTGTCTTTCCATGATAGCCCCTCTGGTTTCTCCTCCCCCTTACTGGGCTTTTTTTTCCCTGAGGCATTCACTCAGCAGTCGGTCATTGGGAGCCATCTTCTTGATATATTACTGGAGGCTTGTTGTTTCCTCCTCGACAGTAGTTCTGACACTTACTAGTCCTCAGCCTCCCTCCTTTCGCTTTGTGTACAGCCTCAGGATGCTGGACTTCGGATGAAACCCTCCATGCATGGTAAGGAGTTTCCATGTCTTGATATCAATGACTTGTACCTCTTCCAGTGGCCAGGATATTATACCAGCAGGGTATCTGATTACTGGCAGGGAATATGTGTTAATGGCTTGGATATTATTCTTGCCATTCAACTAACTTTTCAGGACCTGCCTTACCCTCTGTAGGTATTTGGCTGTGGCTGACCTCTGAGCTGCCTCCTCATGATTGCCATTTGCCTGTGGGATCCCCAGGTATTTGTAACTGTCCTGCACATCTACAGTGTTCCCTTCAGGTAGTTCAACCTTTCAGTTGTGATCACCTTTCCTCGTCTAGGTACCATCAGCCCGCACTTATCTGGTCCGAATGACATCCAGATGTCTTTGCTGTAGATCCGAGTGAGGTGAATCAGGGAGATGATGTCATGTTCATTCTTGGCATACAGCTTGATGTCATCCATGGAGTGGAGGTGGCTGATGGTTGTTTCACTTCAGAACCGGTATCCAAACACTCTTTGCGATGATCTGGCTGAGGAGGTTTAGAGCAGAGCATCTCCTTGGTATATGCTGCATTTTGATGCTCACCTGCACAACTGGCTTTGAGTTGGCCTCCAGAGTCATCTTCCATAGCCTCATTGACGTCTGGATGAACTCTCTTAGTGTCCTCTTGATGTTGTACAGCTTTAGTCACTCCAGTATCCATGCGTATGACATTGAGTCATGTGCTTTCTTGTAGTCAATCCAGGCAGTGCACAGTTTGGTGTTCCTGGTCTTACAGTCTCGGGCAATTGCCCTGTGCTTGGCTCAGCTGGTGTTATTGCCAATTCCTTTCTGTGCTCTGCTTATGCATTGCTCCATGTGCCTACTCAGCTTAGCCGCTATGACGCCTGATAGGAGCTTCCATGTCATACTGAGGCAGGTTATAAGCCGGCAGTTGGATGGTGTCGTTCCCTTCTGGGGGTCCTTAATTATAAGGGTTGTCTGGCCTTGGGTTAGCCACTCTGGGTGGTTTCCTGACATTGGCAGCTGGCTCATCTGTGCTGCTAGACGATCATGGAGTGCAGTCAGCTTCTTAAGCCAGTAGGTGTGAATCATGTTGGGCCCTGGTGGTGTCCAGCTCTTCATTTTAGACATTCTTGCTTGGATGTCTGCTAGGGTGATGACGACTGGATCTTGTTCTGGAAGTTGTCCGTGCTCCGCCTGTAAGTCTATCAGCCTTTAGGCATTGGTGTCATGTGTTAGAGATGTAAAGATTAGAGAGTTTGGTGTTAGGGTTATTGTCAGAGTAATAATTGTGGTGTCACATTACTACGACTATTTTGCACAAATTCATTTGACAACATTACTTATTAGGGCTGTCACTTTTTATTCAAACTTCATTTGTTCGAGCATGAGGTGAAAAGTTAAAATTCGAACTGTAATTACCTGTTCCAGTGTCAGCTGTAGTCTCTACAGGCACATCAGGCTATTTTATGCAGTTTACCTTGTGATCAAACAGAGCGTTTACTGCATCAATTCACACAAGTTCCTTCCCTCCCGAAGCTTGTACGACAGTCTGAACTGCTGGAGAAGAATGTCCTTACTCTACGAAAGCTATGCAGCCAGATTAGTAGTAGTAGTAGTAGTAATTTATTTGTCCATTCAACAGAACTTGATATATACATACATACAATTTGTTTTACTATGTAAACATGGGCGAATAGATGCAGGCTGAAGCAGCAACTTATTTATGCCTACCCTATTTACAAGGAGAAAAGTTGTTCCAACAAAACAAGAAAACAAGATGGCACAGTTTTACACAAAACATGATTAGAACAAATAATATAAATCTAAACGAAGTCTTCAATTTATACTAATGATTTGCTTACTTTACCCTAATGTTTTATATTTATTCAGTACCTTAGTTTTGAGCATCCTTTTAAATTGAGTGACTGATGACCATGTTTTTAATTCTTCATCGAGGTTATTCCATAAGTTTACTCCAATTACAGAGATGCATTTGTCTTTTGTGTTGGTCCTTACCTTTGATTTCTTAAAAATGCAGGTCCCCCTAAGGTTATATTGGGACTCTCTGATCGAGAACAGCTCCTGTATGCAGGGTGGAAGTCGGATTGTTGTGAATGAATTGCACAATGGTAGCTTGAAGCTGCGTAGATGACAGTAGTGATGACAGTAGATGACGGTGAGCTCTTTCCTTCTCTGCCATTTGTGCTCATGAAATGTTGAATGCAGCGCTTGTGTAACGTTGCTTTCGTTCCGTGTGGGAAGCACATATTGGTATGTCTTTGGTTCCACTCTTAATCTACTGTACTTTATGAGATGGTTTTTGGCAGCCTTGAACCGTGATGTTTAAAATCACAATTAATTGTAACACCATGACATTGTTACAATCCTATTATGTGTTGCCTCTTTCTCCCAGATACTTTTCCAGTATTGCTCAGTCTTAGCCCTGGGTGGATCTGTTGTCATCTTGTTACCCTGCCCTTGACAGTAGATCTTAGTTGGATTGGTGGAGAACATCTTGTTTATTCTCCTTGCTTCTACTTCTCTTGTATACCTCTTTAGGCGGGTAGCTAGGGCTGTGAGCCTTTGCTTGGCAGTTTCCAGTGCCTCAGTTGTGGACAGTTTGTTATATTTCCTGGCAGCTCTTTCCTTAGATTCACACCTCTGCTTAGTTCTGTTAGAAGGCTGACTTCTCTCCGTACTGCCACAATCTTTGCCTCTAGCCTTCTCCTCCATGGGGTAATTCACTCATTCTGGCTATTCATGCTGTTCACCTTGTAGCCAAGCATCTCTAGGATGACTGTTGCCGCTGTATACATCAGCCGATTGGTCTCAGTGATGTTAGTGATGGGGATAGTTAGCAGTGCGATGTTCAAGTCCTCTAGTACAGACTGGTCCGGTACTGTGTTATTTAGCCTTGGCAAGCAGGACGTCATGATTTTCTCTCTCAGGTTAGCTGCCCTTGTATTCAGTTTTTTTGTCTTTGGGGCTTGGTACCAAATCTTGATATTTGGGGGTGATGATGAAACCGCCCCCAATCTCACCTGTCGTCCTAGCTCCTCCTTGCCGTAGCATCTTTGTACCATGGATGAGGTACAACACTGTACCTCATCAATCTCTAGCTGTGATAGCAACTTCTTGTTGCAGATATTCGAACACTGAATTAAGAGCTGTTTCTTACTCAGTGAAGATGTGGGGTTTCAAAGCAACCATTGCTCCCACATTCTCTGCATACATCCCCTCTCACTGGGATTGCTACCGTAGTAGCACTCCATCAGTACCATGTTCTCTGCCTTGCTCCATGAATGTCTTGCTCCATAAATGAATGAGAATATATATATATATATATCATCAAGGTTTCTAACCTAAATAACCACAAACATTTTAGTATTATTGGTAGTAAATAATATAACTGTAGCAATGGGAAATGTAGTTCACCCACTTCTTTCAGCTTTTGGTAAAAGCAATAGGCCTCATGCAAAAACATTTTCATATTTGTTCATTTTCATATTTGTTCATATATTTCATATTTAACTTTTTTCTAATGTTTTTCTTTTTCTTTTTCTTTTACAAGTGTGCCACATTAGATTCAATAAATCCTCATATCTTATAGCATGTAACTTTGTAAATGGCCTGTATAAATTTAATGAATGTGTGTATGTAAAATACCGCATGTTCAAGAGACGTAAATTTGCTTACTTAACGCCCCGTGTTCATCCATCAGCGTTACCAAAAACCAAAAGAAAATGGAACACATGAAACAGTGAAGGTTTGTTTTACACGAGCTGAAAGAATTTGAGAGTATGAATGTAATATGATAATAATGTTGGCTGTCATTGAGGAGGGCTGGGATGTGACATAAGGAACAAGAAAAAGTATAAGATGAAGACAAACATCTGTCGGAAACAAATAAGCTGTAGAAATAAGACAGTCATGTATGTTAGTCTATTTCCCTCCCCAATCTTTCTTTCACTCTCTCTCTCTTTCTCTTGCTTTACCCTCTCTCTTTAACCCCAGCTGGTCAAAGCAGACGACCATCCACCAGGAGCCGGGGTCTGCTCGAGGTTTCTGCCTGTTAAAAGGAAGTTTTTCCTCGCCACTGT
>JAPQRQ010036634.1:0-11256 GCA_037367365.1 Apogon talboti | reverse complement strand
CACGGTAACTACGGAGCCTCTGAACGTCCAAATGGGTCATATCTGATGACCATGAAAAGATGACAAACTGAATTTTATAACAGTTATTCACATGCATTGATAGGATTAGTGGATCAACAGGTATTAAACAGTTTAGATTAGTACATGGATTTGGTTGCTGTCTGCACCTTAACCATTTTTAACTTAACAATTTTGCAGATTTTGCAATTTAGCAATTTTGTTCCACCATCTTTCAGCCTTCCTCAGAGATGACATTAATAAATATTTAGATTTAGATTGTACTTTTCTTTTTTCAGTTTTCTTCCCCAATGGGAAATAGCGCGTTTGATATCACTCTAAAAAGAGTCACACACATGCAGCGTGAGAATATCTATCAACAGATCGATTTCTTGCTTATCCAGATGATGATCCAAAACTGAGGTCATATTTTCTTTTTCTTTTTATACCCCATATTTGATGGGTGTTTTGACAATAGCAACAACAGATTTGGTATTTAGACTCTTTGTTCATTATTTTTCATACAAGTTGCAGCTTTAGCCATGGTACTATTTTGGAGCAACAGACTAGTGCAGTCAGTACTTTTATCTTTGTTTTGACACCTGTTTGATTTGATAACTGTCAACACATAGAGCGATTATTCAGTGTGGTGGATATTGTCTGAGGGGTGCACACTGGGTATTATTTGAAGCTGCTTATGTTCGGCATTTCAGTTTGCTGGTAAACTCGATCAGAAAATGCAAGGTTTGGAATTTTAGGATGTTTGAATCCTTTGGTGGTCTACGACAGAAAAAAGTGTTGGCATGTAGGTTAGTGCAGAGACATAAATGTGTGCACATGAACTGTATTAACCATGCACATGTGTAACAACCTGCATATAACTGCCTTAAAATACACATACTTGTACCTGTCTTAAGTTCAAGTACTGCAAACACACAAAAGGGATGATGATGATCTGTGCCATTAAAATGCTGGTCATGCTGTGCTCTGCTAAAATATGCCAAGGTCGGTCCAATCAGCCAAAGAAAAGGGTCAGAGCGGGAGGGACAACTAGGGAAGCTCTCAATGACAATCGTCAAATTCCCAACATTGGCTTAAAAAAACTATCAGCAGCTATAATGTTTAGTACGGTGGTTGTTTCTTTGCACAGTAATTCTTCAACACAACCAAAGATTACTGTGGATCACAAAGAGAAGGATTTATCTCTGATTCTCACAGGCAGAATCCTTCTGTCCATATGCACCAGCTGGAAATGAATATTTTTGCTGTATTTTTTCCTAAAAGAAAATGTAAAACAGCTATAGTCGACACTTCTTATAAATGGTCTGTATACATTTGTACGTTCTGAAGGGTCTTATTTCCACAATGGAACGGATAATAGCACTAATGCATAATGTATGGTGTCATTAAGAGAAACAAAGGGAGCTAAAGCAAAAACACATCAACACTGACAACCATGGAGAAAAAGAAGAATATATAAGGAAAGGAAACAGAGCCTGGGGGAAATACACAGGACAGCACAGCAGGCTGCTGACCTTCAGAACAACACAACAGTCACCATTCTGTCAACACTGTTGATCGTGTGTGCGTGTTTGTGTACATGTGTGCAAAGTCGCCCTTTAAGCTCACTGTCATCTGTCTGTCCAGCTTGTCACCGGTGCTGCAGGGTGGCTGCAAACATCCAGGCAGTATCTAAAAACATCACATGGGCTCAGTACACACATAAATCATCAGCAAGTCTCTCAGGACTAAGCAAAGTCTTAGACATGAAGGACAACTGGGTAAGATTTACTTAGTTTTAGGAGGATGCAATAGCAGAATTAAATCCATAAATCCATAAATATGTTTTAATCAGTATGTAATTACAAGAAAATGAGAAGTGTGGTTTTGTTACCTTAGCTCTTTAGGGGGAGTGGGTCTGCCACATGTCTTTAGTAGCTCTGAACCACAGACTGTATACAAAGATGGACGCGGAGGCCAAAACATCGTAATCTCCCCCTCGTGGCTGACTGCAATACATCCCACAGCCTCCATGTTATTCAATGAGAGTGTTGCTAAACTAAAAACTCAAAGTACACATCCAATAAAAATAAAGATCTCAGAACAGACTCCCTGTTTCTTTTTTCCATTTAATAGCATGTGGCATCCAGCGTTACGGTGCATTAGCACCGCCTCCTATGTCTGAATGCAGACCAGTCATTTTCCCCAAACAAAGCTAAATGTCACTAAGTATAACACACTGGACCTTTAGCTAAAGTTAAAATAGAGGAAAAGATAACAAACATTTTTGGATGCTCTCCAGTTAAACATTCATTAAGGTGATTGGGTTTTTCATGAGACAGTTCCTGTACTTCAAACGATCACAGCACAGCAGGAACAAACTCAGCTCTATAGGACAAATCCCATCTACTAATGAGACTATACAGTACTACACCACATGTCAAATGCTGTTGTGGGCTTGAACATCCCTCAACTTGCTCACGAGCATTCAAGAATCTATGGAAACACACATAATAGACTGGGAAGGAGGAGCGTGTAACCATGGTGCCCAACCTCCAGTAGTCTCCAAAGTGTATTATTATTATGCAACATGTAACAACACTTATGGAAATAAGATACAACAGAGCATTAGGGCCAAGGAGCCATGCCACTAACATGGATAAACATGGAAAATGACCAAAAAGGAAGTCCAGACTGAACTAATGTGTTTTTGTTCTGTAAAAAATAAGGACCCAAAAGACCCCCCTATCACCTGGACAATGAATATAATGTCAAATCCTTTAAACATACCTGACAGTATTGCAAAATGTCTTTAAGTTATGTTCAATGTTCAGCAGAGCTCACAGTCATGGCTAGAAAATGGACGCTGACTGCAGGAAAACAGAATGTAAACATATGCCGACACACACTCTGAAATACCAATGATTTTCTCATGAGGACACTCTTATTTGACCTCAACCAGCACAAACACATCTTCTAGAAATTGAATTTATATACAGCTGAACTGCAACAGGAAGTTATGTATTGACATAACAACTGCCATGATTATGTTTGAGGAATGCTTTTGTGACTTAAATGCTTGGTTTTAAGAGACAAGATATTCATAAAAAAAAGGTTATAATACTGATTATGAAACACTGGATAATATGTTGGACAGTGAATGAAATAAATTGTCAGTTTTTTGCAATGTGGCGGACGTATCAGTGGTAATCCTCGTTTATAATGACACCCACAGCCAACCTAATCCCCAAAATAAAATACTGCCATCTTGCAAATCATGTTTCTGAACCAACTATTCTGTACATTTCATATCAACATTTCTAGGGAGATGTTTTACCATTACAGTGTTTTAATTGCTCATGGTGCTTTTTGACACTATGACAGCATTATTGAACTCTATTCTGATCAGATTTACATCCTGGGAAAGATGCAAGACCTTGATTTAACTCACAGTTTTCATGCATTTGCTAGTTGGTGAGTGGTATTTTACTACCTAACATGACTTGTCAGCATTAAAAGCAGTTTCTTTAGTTTTCATGATTTACATTATGATTTACATTCTGCACCAAATAACATTTATTCAAAATGTTTTTTTCTATGGAAAAAAATTGGTGAAAAAATTATGATGCAATTATTAAAAATTATAATTAAAATTATGATGCAATTAGCAATTCCTAATTGAAGTTTTTGTTGTAGTGCAGAAATTGATTTTTGGTTCTCAAGCTGAAAAAGGTTGTAAACCCTGGTCTACCTACGGTAATCACAATTTCAACTTCAATTACATATGGCAAAGTCATGGATTCTGTACACCCACCAGTGTTGTGCAAGTTACTTCCAAACTGTAATCCATTACAGATTATTTTTTACTGTCATTTAAAAGTAATTCTTTACCTTACAATACTACTGTCTCAGAATTGTAATGCGTTACATGACTCCTGTATTACTTTTGAGTTACATACTGACTCCAGTCATAAATGATGCGTGTGCAGAAGATTCCATTTTTGATTCCTTAAGGACTGCTGTTTTTTTGGTGTTTTTTTTAATAGCAGCACTCTAGTGTCATGAAACATGAGATTACATAAGACATGGTTATTGGTTGTGAGCTCACTTAAATCTACCAGTGTTAATTTAGACAGGTAACCCCTCAGCATCAAGGCTTGAGTAGAGCATGTATAGGACCTGCCTCCGTGCCTGGGCCGGTGAGGCAGCTCATCAGTGCGTGTTTCCATCCCCTTATTTATAGCTCGTCATACTATCCCTGTCCTTTTTACCCTGAAGCCAGAGCCTCCACACCATGAGTTCCCCGATTCCCTGGGCAGAAGATGAGCCTCTATACGCACACATCTGACAGGCCTCACATGCGTGTACAGATGCATCTCAATAAATTACAATATCATGTCAAAGTTCAATATCTTTTGTCAGTTATTTTAGAAAGTGCATATATTTTGGGATTGGAGGATGTTCTGCCACAGAAGAGCTGTTCAATAAGCTGTTGACAGAGTGCTGTTTCAGAGTATATTTATGGAAAACTGACTGGACAGGGATGGCCACAGCTTTGAAGAATGCCAAGTACAGCTGATTCAAGAACTTAATGGACCTTCACAAAGAGTGGACTGAGGCTGAAGTCTTTGCATCAAGAGCCACCAGGCACAGACGAGCCCAGCAAATGTCAAATCCATAGTGTCAAGACACTCCTGTACCAGAGATAAATTCAGAAGAGTCTTACCTGGGCTAAGGAGAAAAAGAACTGGACCACGTGTGGAATGATACTGAATCCCAGTAGCTTCATGTGCAGTGTGAAGTTTCCACAGTCACTGATGATTTGGGGTGTCATGTCATCCATCTGGTGGTGCAAAGGACCTTCATGTGTCCGTCTGATGACAGTCTTTATGGAGATGCTGATTTTCTTTTCCATCAGGACTTGGCACCCGCACACACTGACAAAAAGTCCTCACAACTGGTTTGACCACGGTGTTACTGTGATTGATTGACTAGCTGACACACCCGACCTGAACTCCATAGAGAATCTATTTGGTACTGTCAAGAGGAAAAAGGGAGATATTACACTAAATAATACAGAGGAGCTAAAGGCCACTATTGGAGCAACCTGGGCTTCCATACCAACTCAGCAGTGCCACAGGCTGATCGACTCCATGCCATGTTGCACTGATGCAGTAATTTCTGCATAAGGACAACCCGACCAAATACTGTGTGCATACATGAACATACTTTTCAGAATTTTGTGTCACAGCCTGACTCATAGACTGAGACAAACAGTAGAGACAGACGAGGTGGTAACAAGTTCAAATAATCTATTTTGACCAAAACAGAGACAACTCAAAATAGCGTAGGCATCAGTATATCAGTAATGTAAGGCGTGCATGGCTGGGTGTATGTGTGTTAGAGCTGTTACCTGCGACATTAAGCTTCGAAGCATGTGTCAAAAAAAATTAACCAGTTTTCAATGGAGCTTTGAATCAGAGCTTGATTAGTTTTCTGCTAGCTCGTTGTTATATTTATATAATTTTTTGAAGTCTAATAAGAGCTATGGTATACTATATGGAATAAAAAATACAAGTAAAATGCAGGAATACAGGAATAATGTAATTAAAAATAGAATACAGCTGAGCAACATTAATGCAAATTTCAGTAAAGACCATTTTGGATAGAATTATTCTCAATTTTTTTTTCTAAACAATACTTACATTAAACTAGAAGGACATGATAAAAGTGTAAATGCACATCTGTACTACCGTACCAGGTGTGTACACCTGAACGACTTTACCAACAGAAGCTCAGCTCCTTGACTCTGATCCATATCAGAACAAACAATCTAACCAATAACAAAGTGCAAACAAATTATAAATAATAAATAATAGGTAAGTGTAAACAATAATTAAGTGTAAACAAAACATATGACATCCCTGAAATAAGAAATCAATTGCATCCTTTGTGGGTTCTACTGCGTCTGCTGTCCTCCACAAGTTGATGCAACGCATACCTCGCTGTGCATGTCAAACAAAGCTTCGGACGTCATGGGTCACATGATCAGCAGAAACGAATCAAGCTTTGACTAGTGAATCTTTTTCAAAACAGTTGTGTTGTAAAGGTTCATTGCTTCAGAAAGCTTTACTTTACCATCACTAATGTGTGTGCAGGTGTGTAAAGAAAAATAAAGACAAAGGGCTGCTGCAGATCGTTGGTGTTGCAGGGTTCAGGTGAAGGGAGAGACCAGAGCCACAGCTGGAGATGGACCAATGACCAGACCAGAGCAGAGCAGACAGAGAACAGCCACATCACACCACTTATATAGACGAGCATGTACCTGACACAGGTGGCACTAATCTGCACTGCCTGCAGAACACTGAGCTGGAGACAGACACCTACTGATCGAATGGTGCAGGGTCGTCACATTTGTCATTTCTGTATTATAAATCTTATGAAATATTCTAATACCTTGAAGTCATGGATTTTTTGATTTTCATGAGTTGGAAGCCATAATCATCAAAATTAAAACTAAAAAAAAATATTTCACTTCATGAATAATGGATCAATACTGTAAAGTGCTTTGGGTGCCTTGAAAAGTGCTATAGAAAACTAATCCATTATTATTATATATAATGAATCTGAAAATGAAAATATCTGAAAGTTTCACGGTTTAAATTAAATTACTGAAAAAAATTACTTTCTCACAAAATTCTGTTTTTAGATGCACCTGCATACGGTGATAGTGATGTTCTGCGTGTAAAAATAAAGGCTTTGTGTAAAGAGATGCAAGTTTCTCTATTTCTGCTAAGAGTAGGTCACCATCTACCACAATATTCTTTAGTATGAGTCGATGATAGGTAAAATTAGACTATAATGCGCTGCACTGTATAAACCGTGTTAAGATTATGCTCTCAGACAAACATTGAGATGATAAAGTAAAGGAGGGTTTACCTTTATTGTCCCCATAAGGAAATTAATTCTTTGCATTTAACCTGTCCTAATACATTAGCAGCAGTGGGCTGCTACTAAGCAGCACCCAGGGAAAAACATCAGATCTAAACCAGTACCTTGGTCAAGGACACTGGTAGGAGAATTAGCCTAGCATACATGTCTTTCATGGCAGGGGAAACAAGACTACACCTCTGGGACATGGAGAGCACAAGCAAACTCCACCCCAAAAGCCCCTGCTCCAACCACTGAGTGTTGCCCTATTGATCTGTGGTTTGCAGAAATGTATCAGTGGTGACTTCTGAGCACAGACAGAGGAGTGAATCGAAGGGTCATCATCATCTAGTGATTTTTGTAACAATTGAAAACTCATACATAAAAGAGCTTTACAATCCTATCTCCATGTAACAAAATAGAGAAACTGATTTTTGTCTCACACTGGGTTCTCAGGGTCGTATAATTGAGTTAGATATGTGTGTGGTGTATATATGCAAGGCATATTATCAAACTGTCAATGTCAGAAACTCCCTGTGGTGTTCAAACAACAAGAAGGGTTGACAGAGGTCTGCCCACCCCTCATCTTGTCCTTCACTTTGCTTCCTCCTCCCTCTGGTTCCTCCCTCCAGTTTCCACCCTCTTTGCCTCTTTAATGTAATCATTCACCAGTGAACTCAGGAAACCCAGACACTTATTGGTTTGCAAGGACAAAGGAAGTCCATGTGCCCACTCAATATGACATGCACAGAGCCGAGTAGGGTAACCAAAAGGATATGCTATCTCTGCATGGCCGACACCACAGCCACCTGCTGCTGCTCCTGGGTGAAAGACTGATCGAATTTTCCTCTGATTAACTTTCAGCTGACATACTCAACCCCTCCTATCACCCAGTCAGCCTATAAACAGGGAGGGAGGGACTTTTTTTTTTTTTTTTTTTTATACCTCCATGCCTCTTCATTTTCTTTCAATTGTCTCTGTGTTCCCTGCTCTATTAAGTTACAGGTGACTCACTGTTTTCACTTGGTAGTTGTTGGAAGAAAGAAGTAATGTCAGGCTTCAGATAGACATATTGTAATTGTACATTTGGTCATTTTACAGTTGGATAAAATAGAGAGAAAATTACAAAGAAAACATAAAGCCCCAAATAGCTAGAAGATAATGACTATAGGAATACGGATGACGCATACTTTCATTCATGGATATTACATGAAGTCTGTGATCGACAGCTATGCAGTAAAAGTACAGTCTCTGCAGATGGATGAGAACTGATTATGTCTCTGAATACTATGGATATTTTAAACAGCAGCTAAGTACAGCTTTACGAGGAGATCATGGCGGTGTTTTAATATACAATTTATGTATAAATTCACTGGCAGGAAACATGACCTGAATATATCTGTATCCCGGATTGCATAAGGATGCATCCATTTGGCCACAGGACAAAGGTGATAGCAGCACCAGCATAGTTGCCTCACTCTTCTTAGAATCCCATTAATGTGTGTGAGAGGATGAACTGTCTGTCCTAACAAACTACGTTTTTCAATCCATCGCAGTGAATTAGGAAATGTAAGGAGAACCCAAAATATAACCAAATGAATTTTAGATGCACATATAATATATCTCTGGCCCGCCTGCTGTGGGCCGGTGAGGTCGCTTTATCTTGTATGTATGTAACTGTATTGTTGTCTTGTGAAAACTAAAAAATAAAATATAAAAAAAAATAAATAAAATAAAAGACATATAAAAAATGACATAATGAGAGGTTTATGTGGACTGGCAGCATGATGTCAAGTATGACCAGACTGATGCTACATTGAAATAGCTACATTGTCTTTGAATGTGAATGCAGCAGATTATGTGAGCTATTCACTCTGATTATGATTTATCACTTAAAGGTCCAGTGCATAAGATTTCAGAATCAGAATCAGAATGCCCTTTATTGTCATTATACTGGGTGTACAACGAGATTGGAGAGCTTCTCCTTTCCAGTGCAAATATACATAGAAAGTACGCATATAAAAGAGAAAAAGAATAAAGAAAAATTATATATATACAGTATGTACTGTATCTTAGAAGTCTGAAATAAGACAGAATGTATTGCATGAGTATGAGAGGCATCTAACTGCAGAAATGGAATATAATATTCATTAGGTCTTCATTAAAGGAGAATTGCACTACTCTAGTCAGTTTGTTAACCCTAGGCCAGAAAAGGAGATAAGTCTGGCACCTTCCCCCTATTGTTCTGGAAAAGGACCAAAACCTCTATCTAATTCTTTACACAAAGAAGCAGACTGTGGTATTAAAACAATTAAATCGCTACATAAGAAAATGGCAAACAAAGAGACCTGCTTGTAATTGCAGCTCAGAGGTTATTGTTCTTTCACATAGTGTGGGCGACTTTCAAAACAGTAACATGCAGGTAGCTGAAGTGAACATAGGTCAGGGAGACAGGACATTTCACTAGAGTTATTTCCTGTTATGAGTGTCATGTGGGTTTTACCACTGTCCCTTTAGGAGATTAGATGAAGATGATGTCCCATTCATGGGAGAAGAGAATGAGATTTACAGCGTTGCCCAAGTAAATATTGGGCCCATTTTTCACAAGCCTCATATCTTCTGAACATTATTTAAAATGACATTTCTCAGACACAGATCAGGAGAAAATGGACTAGACGGTCTCTCTTTGGCTCAGCAAAAAACTCATGTAAATCTTGTCTGAATGGAAAAATTGAGTAGGAAAAAGAGTGAATGATAATTACGATAAAATATGACTTACCCATAAAAATGGGTTAATGCATGTAATTTATGCAGACCTTTTTAATCTACTTTTATCCAGCCACTCGTGTTCTCAACCCTTCAGACTTCGGCCACCTTAGCAGTGAACTGTTGCGTGTCAGTGGTGAAGTGTCCACTGCATTGCCTTTCTACATAGAGGATCTTTGGTGGAAGGAAGGTAGGAGAATGTCAACCTGTAGCACTGTCAGCCACAGTGCTACAGAAATACTTCCTCTTATTCTGGCCAGACACATACTCCAGTAACCCCAAATTCCTCCTCCTTGACTCTCAGTTTCAGAGTGGATTTCATCCAGTATTATGGTGCATTACTGTCACCTCATATTTAGCCTGGACTAATCTAGAATGGACAAAACAAACAAGAAACTGGACCCACTTTACTGAACCTTGAACATTTATATCATTTAGCCGCAATCTACTGTATTTTGAGTAAGACCAAGACCAGTGTCCAAAGGAAACCTCAAAATGGCATTTAATTAAAAGAGGATTCAAGGCTGAAAGTAATGAATATTGCAAAGGGATCCATCTGCATATTAGACTGAAACAGTGAATTATGAGCTTAACAAGACAGACTTCCTCCTGAGCTGATTTCCTTAAATGGGTTTTGTGGTTTACTAAGTACTGATTGGCAATTCAAATGAAGATGTAACCATGTCTGTGGATAATATTGTACCCTGTAAATTTAATGTCCAACTGTTGTAGTTTCTGTGGTGTTTGCATTGAGGTGTTTTCACATCAAACAGATGCATACAAATCACACTGGATTTAAAACAGAAGCATTTGGTCCCCAGATAACTTAGAAGAGGTTGACAGCCACAGCTTTCAGATAACATAAACAAGTGATTTTAAAAGGACATTTATAATTAACAACGGAACTGAGAGCAATATGACTCAGATGCCAAAGCTGATTTACTTCAGACGAGACGAGTTCTAAGACATTTTCTAGCTGTCTGACATTTTGTCAGCTGGTCTGACATTGAGCATTCCTTCATTATTATTGTATAAGCAATAAAAAAAAGGAAAAAAGAACAAAATAAAGAGACGTTTGGATCAGATGTGTGGGTAAGAAAACAAGAAAAACAAGAGGTGGATAATAGTGAACGTAATGTAGAAAATACAAAACTTATGTGGTCCCAACCAGTATGTAAAAATATTACTGAATATGGGCAAAAAGAAAGAAAACAGCAGTGATCATGTACAACCTGAGAATGACTGTTGGACTGTCAAGGTCACAGACACAAAGTAGTACCTACCAGAATGAAACACAAGCCACTTTTACACGGTGAGATGGTGATCCCACCTTTTTTCCCCACCATTGACCGATTTCCACAGCCAAGCCAAAGGAGTACCAGAGGTGAGACAGGCTGGACATTTACACAGAGGACCTGTGTTCCGGAATCAAAGGGGCGGTGACGCAGTGCAGCGTATAGTGTGATGTATAACTTGCGTATCGGAAATACCGTATTTTCCGGACTATAAGTCGCACTTTTTTTCATAGTTTGGCTGGTCCTGCGACTTATACTCAGGTGCGAC
>JAPQRQ010036633.1:0-11256 GCA_037367365.1 Apogon talboti | reverse complement strand
TAGAACAGGGTCATTTATACTTATTCACCTCCCAGGAAGGCTCTCAAAGTACATCAAGAATGGTTTCCAAAGCTTCTTAAACTTTTTGTTTGAGCCTTGAGTCAGGTACCAAAGTTATTCCACCTTAAGATGCGGTGGAAAATCCATCAGCCAATGTCTCTGAGAAGGAGGAAGAGTCTTTTTCCATCTCAGCAGAATAAGCCTCCATGCGAGTAGTGTGGTGAAGGCCAAAACTGTGGCATGAGCAGCTGAAATCCTGTAGTACTACTCCAAATAGAGCTGTAACAGGGTTTGGTCAAATTTGTATTTCCCACACTGTTGTAATGGTGTTAATAACTCCCAACTGTTAATATCTTAAGTGCAATTCTTGCACTTCACAAATTCAACCTGTGTCGATTAGAACCTTTGGCAGGCCAATGTTGGGCCTCATGTTTGGTACAGGGGTGTCAAACATGTCAAACCCTAAGCCTAACCCTTTGAGAACACCACACCTCTAAATACAGACAGGAACTTTCTATGTGCTTAACTCACTGTTCTAAAAAGGTTCATTGGGTTGTGTGTACACATTTTTCTACAAGCAGTACTATCAGTTATTACTTTACAATGGCTAGAATGTACTGTTGTTGGAACCGGTACACAATGAGTCCTGGTGATGTCCTGCTGAAATAACCACTAATTTCAGGGAAACTTGACTTGATGGCAGCATATGTCTCTTAAAAATTCTACTGTAAGCTTTCACATGGATGGGACCTTTACACATCTGCAGGTCAGCCATGTGGACACTGATGCACACCTGCTTATGGACATGGACAGTCTTCAAGGAGGTTGTGGAACCCGATATCTGTTTTTCCTGAAACATGAGTTTGTCTGACCACAGCACGTTTTACTGTCTTTTGGACCATCTGTGATGAATTCAGGTCTACAGAGCTCAAAGAACTGACACCAGGCTTTCTCTGTGTGTATTACAGTTTCAGGTTGCATTTCTGGAGGCAGTGGTAGACCGTGTTATGTGACAACAGTTGTCTTCCCCCTGAGCCCATGTGTCTATATTCACAGTAGTATGGTGGCTCTTCGTTCAGTGTCAAGTGAGGGTGAAAAGATCATTCTTTACCATTTTTTTAATTGAGGAATGTTCTTTTTGAAGTCGTTAACCTGATAAATGTGGAGTCTTAAAAATGCTAAGATGCTAAATTATCCAATGTGCTGCACTTTAAACCGACTCGTCTCATAGTATGATGTCGAAGATCATTGGATACAACAGACTGAAAATGTGAAGATTTGCATGTACGGTCACACTATGGCAGTATTTAATTACCTTTTAAAAGAACTTAATGAGATGTTTTAGGAGGTTATTGAAGTGTAACCTGGGGACTGAGTAAAACATATTATATTCAGTCATTAAAAACACTGTATCACATATGTCTGAGCTTCACCATCAATGTATGAGACTCAGAAAAGGCTCAGGGTTTGTGAGCTGTGGTCCCAGTGTGGTTTCACTTATCTGATTCTCTCTGCAGTGACAACACGTCTCACAAACACACAGTTACACCCTATCAAAAATCAGCAGTTAACAGGAACTAGTCTTATCTTTCACAAACCACTTACATATTTTAAACTACCACTACTCTGTCAGCAGCACTAATCAAACACTGGACTAAGAACATTACTTGTTTGAATACTGTTAGTTACGATAAAATAAAAAGAAGCTCTGCAAATAGAAGAGAGATGGATCTAGAACAGGAGTGTGCATACAAACGCAGCATTGAAAATATGTAAAATACATGATTTGATGCGGATTGATTTAGTTTGGGCAATGCACAAAATTTCAACGCTGATACACTGCAGCAGTTGGCCTGTGATCTGACCAAAATGTTGGTTAATGTTAGGCATGGTCCAGTTCAATTACCATGTGAAAACACTTTATAGATGATTCAGATTTCCAGACTAATGAAGGAAAGTTACATCTACACTTCACCAATCAATACCAACAACCAAAAGATAAAACCTGTAATTGTAAGTCAGTGGTCTCCCATTTGCAGCTTTAATTTGAGTCGAGACGGTTCATTTAAATGCTCACAGATATGTAACCATATTAACTATACTGAAGTGGTTAAAATCATCACTGAAAGTCATCCCAATGAATGATCTAGTGGATTGTTTGAAGCATTTATTGAGAAGCCAAATTTTCTTTGAACAACTGGAGTCGGTAGCAGCCCTAATAATATCAGTGGATTTCATTATTGCATAATTACCTGAAACTGACAAAACTAATAAAATAAAATTCATTTTGTGCTTTTGGGCTGTAGGCCACTGATTAGAATGCTTCCACACACACATAAGACTTTCAGTGCATGCAAAGATAAGATTTTCAGCTTGCTCTATCAGTCACTAATCAGATATTTTAAAGCTTAAAGCCTTATCTCTACAGCACATGCAAAACATTTATCATGTAATTTGAATCATAAGGTTTTTAGTGATCAACAGTTCAGTTCATGCAAGGAAATACATAATGGCTGAATGAATACGTGTTATTTTAAATTATAACAAAAAGCTTGAGGTTTCACTTGCTATTAACATTTAGGTTTTTTTAAGAGATATGATAGATAAGATATCCTGTGTTGAAATGTCTGCTGTGAAAAGGGTCTACTGAGACCATGAGAAAAGAACATTTCCTAGAGCAAACGTGCGTTGTGTCTCTTAGACAGCAGTCTAAGAGACACAACTCAACATGGTTCTAAAGGGGGTTGTTTTAAAATGGAGAAGTCTGACCCCAGACCCCTGAAAATCTGGACCCTTTTTCATTGGTGACGTTTACATTAGTTTGTTGCAAGTAAATTGGTCAGTAACATACTCTATTTTTAAGACATACTAAATTGTCTTTACTGTGTAATTAAAGCAAAAAATTAAATGCTTACTAACCAGTAACAAGTTCTGTTCAGTAAGGGGATGTACTGTTCAAATATTCCAGCAAGTAGATTCATGTCAACCTGTAAAGTTTAGTTATAATAAATATATGTTTGATCCTTTACTAATGAATTATGTTCTTTCAAACCATTTTCATTTAGTTGGTGTTTTGATATTGTTGTTCTCACTACTTCCTCCTCATAAAATCTTTATGAACTTTTGAAATTTTAACTCCACATATAAATCTGATTTTGATATACAGACCAGTTAAAGTGTGTAGTATATTCCCACTTACCCTTTGGCATTTCCTGAAGAGCAGGAAAAGACCAGAAAGTGTGTCACCCCGGATGTGTCTGAGAATGGACCCTAGTGTCCAAAAATGAGCACTTTCCATTGTATTTCATATTTTTTCCTCCTGATGCTGCTGAAAATAAAAGAATAAGAATCACATTGACTCCCAACATGAAATAAAAATTAACTTGTGGCCCAAAGGAGGTTTGTTTTATTGGGTTGAACAATAGAATAGATCTGTACTGTCTGCCAGGGTGGATAATTGTCTTTGGCTCTCCAACATACAGCATTAAGTACTACAATAATGTATGTGTAGCTGGTCTGGGTGGGTCCTGGTTCATTCCTGTGGTCTCTCTCATCTAGTCTACTGATAAGGCATCTCCACCTCAGCTGATCTTTTCAGGTGTGCTCTGTTGAACTGTAACTAAGATTATTAGTGATCACAAAATATGGAAATAAAACTGTTAAATGACACATCAAAATAAAAGCATGTAACTCAAACCAAACAAAAAGTTCAAATGATGATAAACAATAACAAAACAATTGCAGGAATCCTGTCCTGTGACAAATACTAATAAGAAAATGGCCAAATTAATGAACAAAATGATAAATATTGTCTTGTTTTAGATTGATGTTTTTAGGACTTTGTAGCTTTAGTGTGTGAAAGTTACTGTGAGTCCCTGTTGTGTTCACATCATTGATTAGTCTTACATAAGCAATGGCAGATTTACCTCCTGGGGCCCTTGGCACTGTGCCCCCCTGTTTGAACATGTAATATGTTGAAAATATTATAAGCCGGGGTTCAGACCCTGGTCTCCCACATCATAGACTGGAGAGTTACTTACTAACCTATCCATCCACATGTACCCCAAATTTTTCCTATGTCTTGTATTGGAGGGGGGTCTACTACACACGCTCCATCTGTGATGGGGGTCTAAATGGTAAAGGGAGTTACATCTAAACTAGACTAAAGTCTAATCTTGAAGAGATAACTGTCTATTCAAGCAGCATTTGGGTCTGCATGCCGAAAAACAAACATCCAGCCACAGAAGGTATGTATTACTGTATTATACAGTCAGAACTATATAACCACATGGACTGAAATTTAATATCTTATCCAAGTTGCTACATAACACAGCCAGTGATTGAATGAATCACACAAAGCTGTCAAACAGGCCTATACCTCTACTGTATCCTGTTGTTTCTAATTTTTAATTTTAAAACTCTTTGCTTTGGTTCCAAAAGTAGTCACATTACTGAGGATAAATTATATTCACTTTATTAGTGTATGATAATAAAAAATACAGCTTTGTGTGATTTGAAGCATGATATTTTCATTTTGCTTTGCTTTGCCCACTTGAACCCCCACTGGGGCTCTGACCCAGTGGGGGTTCAAGGGGGTTCAAGGGGGTTTGGAGTGTTCAAGGGGGTTTGGATATGTAAAGGTCCCATCCATGTGAAAGCTTATAGCAGAATTTTTAAGAGACATATGCTTCCATCAAGTCAAGTTTCCTTGAAATCAGAGGTTATTTCAGCAGGACATCACCAGGCCTTATTGTGTACCAGTTCCACCAACAGTCAAAACAGGTACATTCTAGTGAAGTAATAACTGATAGTACTGCTTGTAGAAAAATGTGTGCACACATAAGCCAATAAACCTTTTTAGAACAGTGAATTAAGCACATAGAAAATTCCCATCTGTATTTAGAGGTGTGGTGTTCTCAAAGCCTTTAACCCAGGGGTGTCAAACATGAGGCCCGCAGGCCAAAATCAGCCCGCCAGAGGTTCCAATCTGGCCTACAGGTTGAATTTGTGAAGTGCAAACTCATTTTAATTCCAAACTCCAATATTATATTATAACAATATTATTTATGCCTGTTAAATGTTTTGTGTATTTGTAGATCCACTGTGATCTGTAAGTTGTAATGTCCATGTGTAAATGATAAACTGATGCATAATATTGTTAAAATTGCATTTGTTATTATTATTATTATTCTTATTATTATCATTATTCTTATTATTATCTTTTTTTTTTTTTTTTTTACAAATTTCAGGTTTTTCAGGTTATTCACATGTTTTGTGAATGGATAGTTTGGTAATTATAAACATTTCATACTTTAATTTTTCTTTTTTGCACTAAAACAAAGAGGGATTTGGAGTTGTCATTATTTATAAGCTATTATGTTATTATTTTACTGGTCTGGCCCACTGGAACTAAACTGAGTTTGACACCCCTGCTTTAATCCTATAACTCTAACCCCCACTCTGCCCCTAAGTTACAGTTTTAAGGTTAAAGCTTATGGAGAACTCCATCAGGTGTCATGTGATACAGAATATCCTCTAGTTTCTGTATTTAATATTTGTCTTAAACACAGTCTGAACTAAAATGAGTCACTGGCGATGCAGTGGATGGGAAGAGGTTTGATTTGTGTAATTCTGGCAGAATTTAAATGTGTTGTTTGAGTGCTCTACATTAAACCTACTGCATTCTAACATAAGTTTTGGTATTTTGTATTTCAGGGAGAAAAGACTACATAGGGAGACAGGAAGTGCCTGCAGAAGACAAGCTGTTTTTTTCAGTACAGTGGTTTTTAGATGCAGTACAGATATCTGTGGTATCATTGACTCATTGTTCAGAGGAGCTGTCGTCTCAGCCATGGAAAACATACAATTGCGACGCCTTCACTACATGACCATAGGTGAGATCGATTTTCAATATTTCATTTGGAATGCTCATAGTGTGGTATATCATCTTTATTATAAAAGTTGTAACTTACTCTAAATGTCAAATAAATGAAGTGTTGTAAAAATATTTCCCTTTGAAATGTAAACCATTAGTGGTATAAAATAGCATAAAATGACAGTACTTTGATACAGTTATATCAGATTAGTTTGAGTGTTTTTTTGCAGTAAATACACTGAATCACATTCCACCACTGGTATTAGGAAAATGAATTCACATATAGTGTATTTTACCAACTCAACAGAAATGCACAGCCAGTCTTGGAAAGACAGTTTGAGCTAAATCACATAAGTCAGTTGTTGATCTGTTAATAAGTCATGCTGTTTTGATTGTCTGTTCTAGTCTCTGTCCTCTTCACCTCATCTTTATCAGCTGAAGGTGAGTTCATTAAACTGGGATAAGGTTCAGTTAAACACAGTGAGTATGATGCTGTAAATGTTATGTGAATCTTGTTCTGATAGATGTTCAGATCAGATTGGTTGGACCTGGTTCTACTCAGTGTTCTGGAAGAGTTGAAGTCTATCACAATGGTTCCTGGGGAACAGTCTGTGATGACCACTGGGACATCAATGATGCTCAGGTGGTCTGCAGACAGTTGGGCTGTGAGACAAGAGACATTGTCCCTTATACACCCAGATTTGGTGGAGGTACTGGTCAAATCTGGCTGGATGACGTGTCCTGTGTAGGAAATGAGACGTCCTTAACTGATTGTAGGCACATAGGATTTGGGGTTCACAACTGTGAACATTATGAGGATGCTGGTGTGGTCTGCTCAGGTAAGACCACTTTTGGTTACAGTATTTTCAGCTGTTCTAAACATGCTTTTTTCCAATTCCAACATTGAGTCAGTGTGACTTTAAATGTGTGTTTTCTCATTTACTTGTTGTGTTTTGCTAATTATGTGTTTTCTGTGCCCAGGCTCTAAGGTCAGACTGGCTGAGTCTGGTTCTTCTACACAGTGTTCTGGAAGAGTTGAAGTCTATCACAATGGTTCCTGGGGAACAGTCTGTGATGATGACTGGGACTTGAATGATGCTCAGGTGGTCTGCAGACAGCTGGGCTGTGGGACAGCACTGAGTGCCCATCCATCAGCCCACTTTGGTCAAGGTTCTGGTCCAGTCTGGCTTGCTGATGTGCGCTGTTCAGGACATGAGCAGTATTTAGTTCAGTGTGAACATGGAGGATTAGGGAGACATCACTGTGGACATGATAAGGATGTTGGTGTGGTCTGTGAAGGTAAGAACAGTTTTTATTCAAGTATTTTGAGCTCATCTAAAACTATGTAACAGCTCTCACATCCAGTTGCTTTTAATGTATCTGTTTGATTGCAGCCTAATGTCATCATCATATTCACCCAGTTCTGTTTATTTGTGGCTATGGTTGTCTGCTTGTTTTGTTCAGATGGAAACTATTTCAGACCAGCTTTTACTGACTATATGTTCTGTGCCTAGATGTTCAGATTAAACTGGGCGGGTCTGGGTCTACTCGGTGTTCTGGAAGAGTTGAGGTCTACTACAACGGTACCTGGGGAAGAGTGTGTAGTCGGTACTGGGGCTTTTCTGATGCTCAAGTGGTTTGCAGACAGTTGGGCTGTGAGACGGATCAGGCAGCCCCTGCTATAGGCCAGTTTGGTGAAGGTACTGGTCCAGTCTGGCTGAATGATGTGTACTGTTCAGGAAATGAGAGTTCTATTACTCAGTGTCTGCACCACACATCTGAAAGACATGACTGTGGATATGATAAAGATGCCGGTGTGGTTTGTTCAGGTAAGAGGACTTTTTGTTCAAGCTTGTTAGCTTTTCTAAACCTTTGAATTAAATTCAATAATTCTGTCATCCTGTTAACATTACTCTAAATGTGTTAGCTGTAGGTTCATATTATTGTTTATGTCTATGGTTACCTAAAGCCATGGTTTTACCAATCTTAGTTCAGAGGTCAGGGTACAGATCATGATGTGCATTTTTTGTTCATTTTGTCTTGCACTTGTCTTGTCCTTTATCTGGGTTTGTACACACTAAGTCTACATCCCAAGGTTTGTAAACATATTGTGTTTAAACTGTCTGCCTCTGTCTCCTTTAGGAATATGCATTCTTGTGTCATTCATGGGTTAAGGTTAGGTTCTAACTAGTTTAACCTACTTAAACTGATTATGGAGAAACACCCTCAGTCCATTCTGTATCTTGACAGAGTTCTGATATTTGTTCTATATAAGGTTTGTCTGATGGGAAGTGCAGGTAGAACCAGATTGTTCAGTCTCTGTTCTCACAAGCTCCTTCCAACAGATGGTTCCTGTCCGTTTCTGTACACCTGCTCACCGAAAATCCCACATCAGTTATTTCCTTGTTTTGTTTATTTAAGGTTATCAAGTCAGACTGGCTGGGTCTGGTTCTACTCGGTGTTCTGGAAGAGTTGAAGTCTATCTGAATGGTGCCTGGGGAACCGTCTGTGATGACAGATGGGACACGAATGATGCGAAGGTGGTCTGCAGACAGCTGGGCTGTGGAACAGCTCTGACGGCCCCTGATTCAGCCTACTTTGGTCAAGGTACCGGTCCAATCTGGCTCGATGATGCGGAGTGTACTGGAGAGGAGGAGAATCTGTTCAAGTGTTCAAACCGAAGATCTTGGGGACACAAATGTGTACATAGTGAGGACGCTGGTGTGGTCTGTTCAGGTATGATGAACATTGTATTATATTTGTTTAACAGTACTGTAATAGTGAAATAATGAACTGAACAACAACTGAAGCAGCTGAATGAAACAGCACTGTTCATTCACATTTAAATCTCACTAATATTCAGCATCCTATTAACCCTGCTGGTGAACTTACCTAGAGTCAAAGTGTCAGTGTCACTTATTCGATATCAGCTGAGCCTTTATGTAGTTATTTATTTTGATAATGCCTTCGGTGACCGTGGGTTCCTACTCCTCTACTGCCAACATTTCTAATGTGTTTGACAAAAACAAATGTTCCAATATCAGCTTCAAAAACACAATTCAAGTCAAACTTTCTACTTTTCAGGGTTTTTTTAGTTACTTGGATCCCAGTTAACTGTTGCTATGTATTGAATGCAAATGAAAGGATAGAAACAGCCTCGTGAATGTAATTATAATGATAGAAGCACTGAAACTCAACACTCTTTCTTTCACTATGACTGTCCTGTTAATGCCTTCCAGTCAGCATTAAGAGGTTAAATGCATCTAAATCTCAACTTTGTTCCTAATTACAAAGCTTATTTGTCTCATGTTGAACCAGTGAGTCTGCAGGAACCCAATATTTCTGTGACGTCTCCTAATGAAGGGCTGACGTGGGGTTCTGAAGGTGCACAAGTCATCAGAGGTTACAGCTTCGTCATCACCTGCTCTATTAAGGCCAACTCTTCTCAAGGCCGTTTCTCTCTGAGGCTCTCTGACTCCACCATCACCAACCCTGACCTTAAGGGCAACAACTCGGCCTCCTTTATCTTCCCTGCAGCTCAGTATGAACACCAGGGCAACTACACCTGTGTGCATAAAGTGACAACCAAGGACTCCAACTACACAGAGACAGCAACCATTAACATCATCATTAAATGTAAGTCGTTCCATGGAAACGTTGAGACAGCGGCTTTTGTTAGACAGGCAGATGGAATGTTAGGAAATAGAAGGAAAGAGACTGAGAATGAGATCAGAGGACATCAGAATTATTAACTCCTCAAACGACTCAGTTGAGTGTTGTCTTTACAGTCTCTGTCCAACACTGAGTAAAAATACAGTTGAGGTGAAACAAAGTGGATTAGAGATTGTAACACTGGTCAAAACCACAGCTGGAGGAATATCACTGAACTGACTTTGTATTGTCTCATTTAGTAGTTAACATTAAAACTGTGATTTGAAAAAATACAAACTGTTCTCTTCATTGTACTCTTATGTACACGCTGGTAAGAAAAAAAGAATACACAATTACCACTTTATAGAATTAATCACCTCAAAAATGGCTGCTATTTCAGTGTGATGGAGAGAAAATGACCTGGTTGGGTCACATCAATGTGTAATAGATGAAAATGATGTGAATCTGTGCTTGTTTCGGTCTCATTCTGCCTGGGCCTTGACTGCAACACTAGCTCACTTTGTTCACCTGTAATGTGAATGTTTTTTGCAGTTCCAACAGCTTTTTTCATCCGACATGTGACCCTGCCGCTGATTCTGGTGCTGGAGATCTGTGTCCTGTATTTCTACTATAAGGTACTGGACCGGTCTGAGTGTGGAACCGCTCAAATGTAAAGTCATGTAATGATTTGTCTAAATATATCTGTGTGCTGTCATGTCTCCTCAGGCCAAAAAACCACAGATGTCACTTCAGGTGTCTAGAGCCAAAGGAGGACACCGGCTTTGGAGGAATGAATCCTGGAAAGACAGAGTGCAGGAGATGTAGACGGGTTGGATGGTGAACACAAATGGACTTCGACTTGGGACACGAGACTAGGTTTAGGTGTTCAAGTAAATATGAAGTTGAATTAACACATTGAGTAGACTTTAATAATGAAAAGTAAGAAAAAATGGGTTAATTGTAGTAATGCTCAAGTACCACCTCATTTTGTTGCTTTTTCAGGATATCACATAAGTAAATACAAAGTTTAATGACACTTCGATGATTTGAAAGTTGCTATTGCAGTAAAAATGTTACTATAGGAGAGGATTTGTCAGTAATTCATGAGTAGGTTTTAATAAATTGATTTAAGGTTAAAATTGTCCGTAGGTGTGAATGTGCCAGTGATTGGTTGGTTGTCTCTATATTTCGGCATTTCGATGAACTGGCAACTCATCCAGGGTGTACCCTGCCTT
Organism: Apogon talboti; assembly: GCA_037367365.1. Classification (NCBI taxonomy): domain Eukaryota; kingdom Metazoa; phylum Chordata; class Actinopteri; order Kurtiformes; family Apogonidae; genus Apogon; species Apogon talboti. The sequence goes on along the minus strand of JAPQRQ010036633.1, from coordinate 495 downwards.
CACCCATAAGTAGCTGGGATAGGCTTCAGCACCCCCGAGACCCTAGTGAGGATAAAGCGGATTCAGAAGATGAATGAATGAATGAACGATTTAAGGTTCACTGTTTGACAGGTTGATGCTGCCAAAATGTCTGACCTTATTTTTGCTTAGTTTATTGTATCTTGTCTCTTTATTGGTCAACAACTTAAATCAACTAAAGTTTTCCTGTGCAAAGAAAGAAGGTTGGATTTTGTATATACTGTAAATAATGAATATCTCTGGTGAGTAGGCTACGATGTGTTTTTTAGAGCCCGACCGATTAATCGGGCCGATTATAGCGTATTGCCGATTAATCAATATCGGTCAATATGTAACCGATTTATTAACTTTTTTTGCTTCGCCCGTTTTTTTTCCGAGGCGCCCTGAACGCACCATCACCATCTCTCGGCGTTTTGTTAAAACCAGTGTTTCCTGTGGAATCTCTTGGTGTGGCAGTGTGTAATGGGGGGAGTGGGG
>JAPQRQ010036632.1:0-11263 GCA_037367365.1 Apogon talboti | reverse complement strand
AACAACAACAACCGGCACTTCCTCATTTTCATTCACTTCCTTGAACACAATGCATTCTGGATAACACTCTTAAAGGGAAACAGTGCATTTTAAACATAACAGCCCCCGATCGCTATCAAAATGATATATTTTAATATATATAAGTCGCACCTGAGTATAAGTCGCAGGACCAGTCAAACTATGTAAAAAAGTGCGACTTATAGTCCGGAAAATACGGTAGTACTGAATTTTTATGGGTTAACTCATGGTGGGTTATCAGAGAGTATGTGATGAGAAAAGGAAGGGAAAAATAAAATAAAATACACTTTATAACATTATGTAAGCAAATTCATTTCATTTTCTCCTCTGATATTTTACTCCACTCCATGCTGACCATAACGTTAAAGAGACTACTGACATTTTGGAATAATGGATCAATAGAAACACTTTTTGACTTGGCACCAGGAGCAGAGTCTTTCTGTAATATTGGCGTCTCTGCTCTCCCTCATTTTCCCCTCTAATCTGTTTTTCTCTGCATCACAGTCCCCTCTAACAACTCTCTTCCCTCCTGCCCTCTGAGACGCTCCTACCAACACCATTCTCTTTTGGGGAACAGTGAACGGAGGGACCATCAATCACCAGCAATCACCTACACATACAACAGTAGTTTGTGTTGCTTTAATAGTGTCCAGTAAAATACAGTCACTGTTTAAGGAGAACTAAACACTGTCACTTCTGATAAATGTTAGTCTAAGGCAAGAGCATGTTTTAGAATATTATATTCATACACATCTATTTTTTAAAAAAGTAACGTATATTTATTGTTTTATGTTGCAAAAGCAAAATAAATAGAGGTCTGTTGTTATAATCCTGAGTATTGATATTTTATGGATGTAGATTTACATATGGAGGTTTATGGCATAAGGTTTATGTTCTTATTAGTGTTTTGGTAGGGTACAACTGTCCCTACCATATCTGAACAAATAGTTTGCATTACATCATATTTTCAATAATGTTTTTTTTATATATATATTTTATTTTAGATTTTTCATAGGACAACAATGCAGTTACATAGTTGCAAAACAAGACGACCTCACCGACCCACAACAACAGGGCCAGAGACAACAGACAGAAAACAAACAAACAAACAAACAAAAAAAACCACCAAAGTGGAATGCAGATGTTTTCAATTTTTACTGAACCTGCAGTATTCCTTGAACCACATAAGGATGTCATGAATTTTTTCATGGAAGACATAGCCACAGCCCTGTTAATAAGCTCTGAAGCATGTGAGTGCAACTTCTCAGATCTCAAACTCATTAAGGCTCATTTGCACACAATTATGGCAGACACCAGACTGAACAACCTGGGTGTCCTCAGCATCGGAGATGGAAAAGCTAAGTTACTCAACATGGACAAATTTATCAAAATTTTTCCAGTGACCACAAAAACAGAATTAATCAGACTTGAGTTAGATGGACACAGTATTGTTTTGTATTATGGTCTGTGTGAAAGCATTTTGTAGCAGCTGTGAACTGTGAAGTGTAAGAAAAACCAGAGCCTGCTACCTTTATTTTAATTGTTTAAAGTCTACTGTAGGTGGAAGCACTTTGTAGAAGTGCAACTGAAATCCCTCTGAATTGTAATTACATTATTATAATTCTCTATTGTTCACAAGAGTTTAAAAATTAACATTAGTAAAGTACAAACTTTGGAGTTGAGGTTTGTTTTGTTTATGTTATTTGTTTACAGATTTCATAATTTAATTTATGTTTGTATTGTAATGTAATGTAATAAAATAATGAATGAATTAATTAAAGCGTTAACTGAAGCATTAGTTCACTATCCCAACCTTGGAACAGATTACGGCTTTATTCCATTATAAGTAAATGGCTCTGAGAGAATGTGTAGCCTATCCTGAAATAATTATTGATTATTAAAATAGACATGATAAAATAATGACAGCTTCCCAGAGACTGGGAATATTCTGAAATATCCTAGACATGCCACTGCATAGAAGTGGAGATGAATCCAGTAATTTGTCCTTTCCTCTTTTGGTATAAGCACTTTATCAGTCATGGATAAGCTTAGGCTGCCAGGTATCCCTATAATAAAGGGACATCAGCCAGGGCACATGTTATGATTAGATTAACTAGTCCAACACCTCCTGGATTTAAAATGAACACCCATTGGCTAATTTCAACTGCTTTTCCTTAACCACATTAGCTAATCTCAACTAGTTACCCTGCAAAGCATTCACTACCAAGAATAGGTCACAGTAAGAGGAGAAAACTTTACTGTTGATTTAAATGTGTGAAAATGAATTGAAAAATGTGAGGTTCAGTGGTAGTAAAATTGGATGGCTATAATGAGGTTGTGTTATTTTAACACTTTTCGACGGTGAATTCAAACTTAAAAATTCATGAACATGGTTTTGATTTATGTGGGGAAAAAAAAATCATTACCTTAAACTTTTTGTTGATGGTGGAGTTAATTTTCTGCAGTAATACAAATGTTAGTGGAAAAACCCCATTGGCTTTTAGACAAAGGAACCAAGATGATGCTAACTTTAGAGACAGCATACAAAAATAAAAATGACACGCATGCACCACTCTACAAGTTAGCTAAATTGGTATTTTTCTATTCTATACTATTATATTCTATTCTATTCTGCTAATAGTACAATCAGATATAAACAACACAAGTGTTGAGTAGAACATGACCAAATTAATTTACACTAAATGTAAAAGAGCTTAAATTTACAATGCAAGCCAACGGTTCTTTTGTTCACAAGCTGCTTCTTCCACAAAATAACAGAGCTGAAGTGAAACTATCAAAACAAACTCTGGTTTCACAAGATATTCTTTCAGTACAAAAACCATAGAGAAAATGTCCCAGATGAATTGGTAGCCAGAAGAAAGTATATTGGTTCTTGCACAGATCAGTAATTCAATTTACCTGGAAAAAGTATTTTGAAGTTTGCGATGCTAAATTATGTAGTGCATGGGTTGTTGTTGCAGCCCCCGAACCTTTTCATAACAACCAGCAGAAGATGTCCTTGTGAAAACGGTAAAAATCAATAGAGCTACCAAGGACGCACATACTAATGCATTTACGCTACACTCCCACTAAGTCTGCTGTAATACATACCTCTGACTCTCTCCGTTCACTGTGATTTGATAGCAGCGAGCCCACCACATCCATCTTTGTCACTTGCTGACTGCCATGTTAATAGCCTCACACACGCATGCACACACCAACCAAAAACACCCAAGCAAATATGCAATACAAAGCATTATATGTCTTACTTTCTCATTTCATACTCTATCTCTCCTATTGAATGAGTCATGCAGATAATATACAGCACAAGCATATACTCAGATACAAAACATGCACAGATATGAGGGGCAGACTGTGGAATTGCAAGACAGCAGGATGCAAAACTTCACAAAAATAGATTGGTATCTTAACAACATTACGCTGATGTTGGTTGTCAAAGGGCACATTTATTGTGTGTGTATGTTCTGGATCTGTATGTGGAACAGAATGGTTTCTTCATGTATTTCTGGGGTGATACTTTTATCATTATATCTAATTCCACAGAAGTAAAATACAAGAAGGGAGTGGTAACAAAAATAACCTGGGGCCTTGAATGGACTCTTGTGGCTCACCATATTTCACACTGCGTTGTGCCTACACACACTTTTATAGCATTGTATAAAAAGTAACATGGCAAGTGTTGTTCGCCTGCTGACCTTTAGCAGCACAAAATAAGTTTGCCTTTTTGTTTCTCTCTCCTCTTTACAGGCCATTTTTCTGTCACCCACCTTCAGATTTCCCACCTTCCCACCTTTCATCGACTTACCTCAGTAGCCCTCTATTAGAAGCCTGCTACATCATCTGTTGTGGAGTATGGAAGGTAGGAATTTCGAGTGAAAATTTAGAAATATCATTGATCACAGGGTTCACTCCAGGTTGATGAAACAAAGAGGAAAAAGGAAAGAAGATTCAGGATCAACCGGGAACTGTACTGTAGGGAATTATCTTATGTGCACTTGGGATTGGAATCTGTATCAAACACTTTGTAATTGGTTGCTGGAATAAGACTGAGTTGCACCAATGGCACCAAACTTTGATTTATATGTATATTTGTGGGTATATGTTGATTACAGAGAACAGAAACCGAATGGGTTCCTGTTGTACTTCTTATCCTTCATGTGAATTCACTACACAGGACAGGGCTCCTGCAGGGTCTTAGAAAGTCTTGAATTTACAAATCTGCATCCAATACCTTCAAAAAGTCTTTAAAAGGTATTAAATTTGATATGGTAGGTCTTAAGGTATGTTGCCTTAAACTTGTTGGCTGCATTGTGTTTAAATGTGTCTGTTAAATGTCCAAGCTGCAAAGACAGTAACGTTAGTCGACTCAGTTCCATACGTGCCAATCTGACAATTTATATTGAAATAAGGAACTGATTATTACTAGCTTTGCAGCCCCTAGTGAGAAATGACTGAATGGTGGGAATCAAGGCATTGGAGTAAAGAAATACATTTTTCTAAATTCTAGGAGTCAAAAATTTTTGCCAGTGAGGCCATGAAATAGGCTGTGAAATGGACATTAAATTCTGTTTTTAAAAAAAGTAGTTTAAAAAGGTCTTAAAAATTCTTAAATTAAATTTTTAGAAACCAGTAGGAACCCTGATAAGAGCAAAATATATAAGAAGTGAAGAACAAGAAACTGAGGCTTTCAATGGCTTTATGGCACACTGTAGCGCCAATTTGCAACACATCAAAATTAGGTTTTTTTTTGTTTGTTTTTTTACCTTAGAACAGTTGAACTCATATTAGCAGAGTTAAAAGATAATATTATAATGAATTACAATAGATTTTCTTTGAAGATCTCTTTTCACCAAGATGATAATTACAGTATCATAACATTACAATAGCTTATAGCCATGCATTTTAAAGCAAACTTTTGTAAAAATGCAAATTAGGAATGTTTGTATGAAGTGGTTTGGTGTGAATAAGCTAGGCTGCAAAGTGTCTTCAGATGTTGTGGTATAGTCTTCCTTACATGTGGCTGTAATAAACTGAATAGGAGAACCTGGTGGTACATTTTGACAGTCCATTGCTATTTTTCATCTAAAATGATGATGGTAGAATGTTGCATGGAGGAGACAAAGGAATACTCCTCATTGTACACACTACCTATTTTAGTAGCACCCACACACCCACCAACCTTTATGGGAAAACACCAGTGAAACAGCCGATCAATCTCATGAGTTAAATCTTCGCTTCCCCAGAATTGATTCAAAATCATCCTTTAAGCACAATGTCTATTATGACACAGGCAAAACCCCTTCAAATAAGTGTAAACGTTTTATTTTTATCAGCCTTTTCTAATATGATACTTGCTAAATGTGCAAAAATATGGAGTGGAACTACAACTATATGCATTATGTTTCAAACACTTCAAACATTTGTCCTAATGACACACTACGCTAAGAAAGACAAATTGTACTACAAAAGTACATCTGTCTGCTCCTACAGCATATGAATTAGAACACAACTGTGCATGTTCTGTGTTTCATTTAACAAAGAAAGGTCCAGACTAGTTGATCTCATGTTTTCACCACCATTTGTCATATTTTTGTCCCACTCTTTTCCCACTTAGTTGAACTTAAAGTCAGTTCTCAATGACTACATTATGTATTTTTTGTGTAATTCAGTGGTTATCTTATTTTGAAAGACATTTTGCATACATTTTTACCACTAAAGTGCTAATAATTATAATTAGTTCACTCAGTTTTGTTTTCTTACTCAATAATCATGATGCATGTTGGGAGCTTCTCTGCTGTTCAATAAAGTCTATAACATATTCATAGGATTCATAGGACTGACCATTCATGCTTTCCAGAAAAATTTCATCAAAATCTCTATGTTTGGTGGTGTTTTTTGTTTCTTTGTATGTATGTTTTTTTTCCTCTCTTTTTTTCCAAGTTTTTATTGCAAGTTAAACACAAAGGCCTTTTGCATCTCTGGGGTTAAATTGATGCATTTGTTTTTGCTGTAAGACATTGTTCATACCATCAATGTCAGTTCAGCAGAGAACTGACTTTTCGGGTTTTACCAACATTTTTGGAGAACACCATCTACAATCACATAATGTCATGCACTGTTTTACTTAACACAAAAGACATAATAACAGGCGTGATTGTTTGATTATTTCATTAAAAATACAACTTACAATCAGCATCAGCTTTGATCAAATTTGTCCTGAAATAACAGGTATAAACATTTGTTGGAGCTGGTCAAAACTATACATTATTAAAACAGTTTTTCTTTTTCCTCCATTTAAGTCAATTAAGGATTAAGTCATTCATTTAAAAAAAAAAACGAAACAAAAAAAAAACAGCATCTCTCATTTAGGGTGTTTTTACTGCTGTCAAATGTAAAAAAAGTCAGATTGTTTCTGAGCAGTTTGTATGTAAAGATTGACTACATAAATGATTAACTATAATCAAAGGATCAGAGTCAGAATGAGAAATGAAATTTATTGGCCAAGTTTGTGCAAACAAACAAGGAATCTGATTCTGTTTTATCCTTAGCTCTCATGTGCTATAGAAAACATAGAATGTAGAATAAAAGTAAAAAAAAAAAGTGAGAAACTCAAATTAATAAAAAACTAAATGGTGTCAAGACAAAATTGTACATGCAGGATGGACTTTCGGGTGCAGATACTGTACACATGAGGTAGATGTGATCCAAATTCAAGTGTGGAACAGAGGTCATTGAAAGAAAGCACAAAAATAGTCTTTGAACCTAGTTTTGTATGCTTTCAGTCTTTGCCACTGCTGCTTTCATTTGCTTGTAATAATGTAATAATGTTGCTCCCAAACTGGCCACAGTCTGTTTTGATGTGTCTTTATATACGCTGAGATCATAGTGAGTTCTTGACTTTCTCTCTGAGTCTCACAATGAAGACATATCTCCATATCACACAGCCCCTCTCGTCACATGTCCACAAACCCATACAAATGCAAATCATTACAAATCACATCATGAGTAGTTCTGAAAACTCCCATATGATCCAGATACACTTCTGTTTTTTTGTTGTAAGTTTGAAGTCCACCTTCCTTATTGAGGTTTCTGAAAACTTCATAGGACTTTTCAAAGCTGCAGTTCTTCAAAAGGCCTGTTGGTTCGTCTGCCAGGTAGCCAACCAAGGGTTTACAGACATTTATCAGTGAAAAATGTAAAGGTGCAGCAGCATTGCATAGTCATTTAACCCATAGATGACAGAAAATTACTGACTACTTCAGCTTAATAACCTGAAATGACACCAATAACATGTCTACTCCCTGACTACCAGACCTACATTACACCATTGTCACTGTTGTACCTGCAATTTTAGTCAATTTATAACGATAATGAAGTAAAACTGAATCAAATTATACAGGGTATGTTAAGGACCAAGCCGTAAAACAATGAATGAGACAGGATTAAAGTACGAAAAATATTTTTTTAACAAAAAGTGCCAGAGCAAAACAAAGCCAAAATATAATAAACTGGCCTGTAAAAGGTCAGGAGGCCTATAAGACAAACTAGAACAAAGTTAGCCCCTTTTCCACCACTGGAACTTTTCCAGGAACTTTTACTTTACTGGGTTTCCATCGAAACTACCACAGTAGAAAACTTTCTCGAGGTCAAACTTTCCCTGAAAAAGTTCCTGGTAGAGGGGTTGGCCTTTTCAGATTTTCAGATTTATCGGGGGCGTGGCTGTGTGCTGAAGAATGCTGATTGGTGGAACACACCTGCAGCGTTCCACTGTTACATTCACCCACCATAGTCAGTGTGCAGCTGCAGACTTGTTTATTCCATTTCTTCAAACTTTACTTTGTGTTTTATCATTTGAAAAATGGAGTGAAAGAAGAGAAACTGTGAGAAGTGGTGGTGTATTAGTGTCACTCCTGTGAGTGCATTGAAATAATCTGTCCAGCTGAATATGCTCTGGATAATAAGCCTGGTCCTCATTGGATGTATTTGCTGAATACCATCTTATTTTGTTACATTTTCACTCTTTTGAGTGTGTCCGGCTGAGGCTGGGCTGAGTCGAGTGTATTCGTCTCGCTCCTACAAGTGCATTGCAATAATCTGTCTGTCCATTCCAATACCTAAAGCATGTATTCAGCAAATACACTCCAAACAGCCTGGACCTCATTGAACATTTGCTGAATACACTCAAAAGAAATTCAGCGGGACTTCAAGATGGTGACTCAAAATGGCTGAGCCTCATTTTAATACATTTTCTGTAACTTTGAGGTTCAGTGGAAATGCAGAGCACACAGATTACCAGGGACATTTTTACCCAGGTAAGTGAATTCCTGGGAATCTGGTGGAAAACGGGTTATGTCAAGTTTTTCATATTTTCTGGATGGCTGTGGTGTGATTAACTTGTATTTGACTGACTGATACTTTGATGACTGAGTGCACATGTTGGATGTTCTAGGTCAGAGGTCAAGGTGAGGACAAATATAATTAAGCATTATCTCTGTGCACTAAAACAAATCAACTAGGAGGTGTGTTAGATCAATAAACTAAAAATATGTTTGCATTATATTTATTAATCATGTTTTTTCACACTAAAAGATTTCTATCTGTTTATTTAACATGGTTTCAAGATAATTCAGGTGAATTAATTCCAAACATGTCAGTCTGATGAGAATGAGGGTCATCCATACAATGACTCCAACTATGCACAGTTAGTGAGCGTGCTCCATACATTTGAACTTAAAGAAGTGGGAACAGCAGGGATTCCTGGGAATTTTCAGAAGACTCGTCATCTGTCATCAGAGGCATCTGACATCCTTGACTTTACTTGTGAGTATTTCATAAATATCTAGAAGGAAAAATTTTCTTGGACAATATTGAGCGATAAATACATTATCAAACACTTAGGAACTGGCATTCTGTTATATAGGTTTGGCTCCTTTAACTTTTCTATGGCTAATGCAATGTTTTAAATTGACATTACTATTTTGTAAATTATTTATGGATATTTATGTTGTGCTTTGAATGTAAAAGAGTATGTGTAAAAGAATTCAACCCATAACCAGGCTCGCCTGCAGTTTGTGCAGTGACAGAGTGCAGTGAGGAACTAAGGTACTGTCAATGCTAACCCAAACCCTAACAAGATTCATGTTTGTATAAGCCAGGGGTTCCCAACTTTTTAAACTCGCTACCCCCAAAAATAACAGTGCCAGAGATTGGCGACCCTCACTATCCCAGAAGTGACTGAAAAAAACGTGTGCACAGAAGTCACGCAATGATACTGTGGCATATTTGCTGCATCATTGCGGGGGGGGGCTGTCTTGGCTGGTGTTTACCCTTTCTAAGTGCTGTCCATTAATTATGATTATGGTTATCGTTACACTAACTCCTACAGGTTAAACTTGCAATACGTACGAACACATAGTGACTATGAACAGACATAAATGTATTCATTAGTCTATCAACAGTAATTCTAATAACAATCCATAAATCAGTTCTCTCTGTAAAATAAAGTAATTACATTGGTACTTAGGCCATTTAAAATGAATATTAGTGCAATAGGTAACTTTATTGTTTTTAATTTAACAATGCGAGCAGTATGATTCCTCTGAAAAACAGATCATATTCTCATTTAAGGCCATCCACCCAGTTGAATTAATCATGTTTACACACCAGCTCTGTTTGGGTTTTCTGCTTTTCACATCCCTCAATGGCCTTTAGGGGATTGTTTGACAACAACAGTCAATACATTGATGAAACAATTTAAAGGAATGTCACGACGGTGTAAACACTGTGCATGGATAATCCAGACAATGAGGCAGCTTAGTCATTACGCATGACTGGATCTACTGGGATCTCCAGGAAATAGAACCAGGTCTGGTAGAAAAGTGTGGTTAACAGATTGATCACAGGAGTGATTGATGACGATCCTGTACGTTTGAAGCAGTTTTCAGATATCTGAGCACTTTTCTGATAGCTTAGTTTTCCTGTTACATTCATGAGATGTCTGTCACTGCCACAAAATAACCCTTATTTTCCTTGCATAATGGATTTTGCAAAGAAATACATAAGGAAAAATAATGAAATGCATTACAATACAATTCTTTACCAGTGATGAATGTAAAGATTAAATGTGTAAAATCTAGTGACATCTAGTGATTGCAGATTGCAACCAGCTACGTAATGTTTGGTTCCACTGTTGAGAGTGATTTAGTTCACAGCCTTTTAGTTTGGGGTATCCATCTGTGTTGCCATGGTAATGTAATGAATGCCAGCTAAAAAAAAACAAAACAATTGTTGGACAACAGAACATAACTCAAACAACCAGCACTTGAATGGGAAAATATCAAAAACAAGCAAACAGTCTGAGACCAGTGTATGTTATAAATATTTACATGAAACAGACCAATGTGACAAACTTTGCACTGTTGAGCCAACATTATTTGTAATATGTCTATACCACTATAGCCCACTGAACAAGAGACAAAGAAGAGTAAAACTAAAGGTCCCATTATGAAGCCATGATGATGATGATGATGATGATGAGTAGTTTTGTCTTACTTTTGCTGTTTTCTGATCATAACTTATTTTTATATACATGAAGCCTCTGCTATCAGCTATTCAATTGTTGTGTGTTACACAGAATGACTAGAAACAAATGGCCTAGTTTTACAAGGTTAACAGGATATCAGTCAAATATAGCACAGTGAGAGTAATATATATACTCTACTTACTGGAAATCAGAGAAGAAGAAGAGGAAGAGGAAGAAGTCACTTCTCAGTTGCAGTGGGAAACCCACTCCCGATACAGTTACAAACAGGTCATTCTAAGCTAAAGAAAAGCTAAGCTAAGCTGTGTGAATAAACAGTGTAATTAGAACATATCATTAGCCTCATAGTATAATTGCCTAAGTCATACACTATATGGACAAAAATATTGGGACACGTTGAATACAGGTGTTTCTTTTCTAACAGGGGCCTGGGATACAAAATAAATATGGACATGGTGTACAAAGGTCATAAATCTTAAACTGACCATCATACAAAGCTGTACAGAAAGAGCATTTGAGGTCCTTTTAGCGAATTGTTTTCATTTGAGGAAGTGTGTTGTGTTGTCCATCCTCAGCTCTCATACTGTAGTGTTATTCTCAGACTCAGCAGTGATGCTTAGTGTTAAAAAATGCTTTCATTATGATTTTGCCAAAGATAGCCCATATATACAGTATGTATGTATG